>JAOEHI010054177.1:0-14311 GCA_025447815.1 Percopsis transmontana | reverse complement strand
CAAAAATCATGAAACCAACCAATGATAAATAACCAGGGGAACAACAAAAGTGCCCATTTACAATTTTAATTTTAATAAACCCCCCCCCCCCCCCCCAAAAAAAAAAAAAATCCAGGGCAACTCCCTCTATAAAAAATACTTTATTAGGACAAAGGAGATAAAAATTGCACCCCTGATGGTTTATATAGAAGAGCAAATCGCTTTGGAATATTTTCTCTTTTTTACATTAAAGTGACCAAAAGCTGCATTCGTTCACTTTAATTTTCAGTTTAGCCGTCCAGGAGTCAACCATCCCCATTCAATGTATTGTTTTTTTGTGTTAAATGTTTTAGGTACTCCTGGTATAACTTTTTTTAAAGTTTCTGTGCATGAAACATACAGGGGCTTTTACAAATACGCTATGTTTTGTTGAGTCAATGCAGGCAAGGCATATACTTAAAAAAAACAAAAAAAACCAGCTGTTCTATGCCTCTGCGTAAAAATAAGCTTCAACACATATCCTGTACTAATAAACCAGGGAGCTATTTTGAATTCAGAGATGCTAAATTAAATGCTTGATATGCCTCATAATATGAAAATAAACTACAAACAAAACAAGCCCCGGGCATTTTGAATAATTACAGTCTTAATCTGGCTTGCCCTCTGTGTTTCTGGGAAGTTTCTCCCTGTGTATAGCAAGTTATGTTTAAAGAGCATTTACCCAATGCCAGGTGCCAGTGTTCTCTCAGAATCATCTGAAGGTTCCTGAAGACAAGTTGGATAGCGTAAAGGGAGAATGACCAGCCACCAACAATGAGCAAATAGAAAGGGCTTTTCTGCAGCATGAGGAGAGAGAAGGTACAATTTATTAAATGCTAGAACTTGATTAATATGTATGGGCACTTTACATTGTTACAATAAATGTGACGCTGACTTTACTGCTCTTACCTTGGGCAAAAGGCGTGCTATGATGAAGATGAGGATGAGGAGAGAGGCAATTATGCCTGTGCTCATGCCAGTAGAGTAGTAGAATAGCTGACTCCTTGACATAGGGGAAATTATTAACAGAGCACATTAACTTCCTTCTATGGTAATACTCATTGTTTAGGTTTGAACAACTAAAGAAGTTCATGCGGTAGGCCTATGTGTTGCACATACATGAGGGCTGCATAATTGTCAACGCCCTGACAGATTAAATTATAATTGTGAGTTAAATTTAGATTGTACGGTGTAATATACAAGGACAAATTACACTATCACCTTACATTTCTGTTAGTCTGGATCAGAACACCCATGAAATATGGCAGTGCAAAACCACAGCTTCAATTTGTTTTAATTGACCGGCTTTACAAAAAAAAAAAAAACAAAAAAAAACGCTGTGTTGTTGTCATTAACTACTATTTGGTTGTATTTCTGGAACCAATTTGAGCTACTGTTTCAACAAAATATGTTGCTACATTGCAAAATCTAATCTTGGTGCTGTAAAACTTGGGGGCAGGACAGTCTAGTTGTTCAATCCCCAACAGGCCCAGTCTACCAATAAGCGCCCTTGAGCTTTGGATAAAATAAATAAAAGAATACAATTCTTGCATTTTAATGCAGCATTTGCAGCACTAATTGTTTTTTTTCTTCAATATGCTACATGAATACATTTGGCATTTAACATGGGAATAAGTTACCTGCTGAGAGACTCTGCTAGGATAAACAAGACCCCTCCAGCAAGGAATACGATGAACAAGTAAATATCAAACTCTGTAAGAAGTAAAACACCGTCCTGCTATTAGTAGTGCAATGTCAATGACCAAGGAACAACTTTTTACTTTTATACACTTACTGCGTGTCGGCTCCACGAAGTATAGAGTTTCATAATCTGAAGGTTCAACCTTGAAGCACGTTTTCTTTCTGAATATGCTAATGCTGATCATTGTTTCATTGGACTGTTCGTGCACAAATTGTTGTATCAGGCTCCAAATACTGAAGTGTTCGAGTTCCTGCAGCCTCTCTTCATCTTCAGCCACTGTGACTTTCAGCTTCTTTAAACTCCACACTCTGACCTAAAATAAATTATTGATCAATGCTGGTCTAAGCCATATCTAACATAACAGCCTATTTTGACAAAATACTTAAATAGTGAAGTGAATGGAGACCACAGGATAGGAAACTTTGACGAGAGACTGGAGAAGAACTCTTCTTTGACTCATTGGTATGCAGAAATTTTAGTAATATGGACTTGTTAATAACATCTATAAATACTTCAGAGTTCTATGTTACCTGAATTCTTGTCCAAATATGCCTCCAGCCAGGCACAATTGAATTGATGTAGCAGAAGTGGTTGGACCCTAACCTGGTCGCATCTTGGCCATCTTGAAGATTAATTATTTGAAGCTTAGTACCTAAGAGTTGTATCAGTAATATCGGCATCAGATAATATTAGCAACCGCTATAGGCTACCACATAAGCAATGACACGGTTCATGTACAGTCTGGTCTATTAACTGCTGAAGAGAACTCTGTTACATAACACGTGGTTATTCTCCTGAAAAAATATTTTTCATACATTTGCAACTTTAATACTTTTTCCCTTTCTTCATTTTAGTCTATTGTCTAAAATTGTTTAACAAGTCAAAGTTGCCTTCAAATTTTAAGCAGCATGCAACTAACGTTAGCTCACAAAGGCTAGTCTAAACACTGACAAGTAACGATAACTTCTCAAATGTAACGTTAAGCAGTATTCTCCGTAACTATAACGCTGGATCTTACTTGTGGCGTCACATAAGATTTCAGGCAACCAAAGAAACAATATCAGCAAAAGCATTATTTTTGTACTTGAAGCCAGAAAAACGCTTATCCTTTTCATGCATCCCGCCATGATGACAACACTCTTCTCTGCCGTGACGTTTAGTCCCGCCTTTCCAAATTCCTTCCTAGTCAACTGATTTGAGTTACAGACTATCTAGCCAATCAGAAATCACATACAAGTAATCACAGTCGAAGTTTCATAAACACAAGAATAACGTGTATGTTCAACACATCTATAGTTATAACTGAACAGAGGAATTCGGAATTTCGTTGAACATTTAGTGTTTGCTTTTTTTGCAATTAGGCTACGCATTAGGATATCCCAAATACTATGATATTTAATATTTTTGTATAAATAGGCAAAATAGTTTTAACTAACAAGATGTGGAAAAAAACAATATATTATTGTTATATTATTGTTGTATTATTGTATTATTGTCAAAAATGCTTACTTATTTGGGTTGTCAATGTCTAATATTTAGAATCTAAACTTAATTTTCCTCTCAGTTTTTTTACATGCTTCATAATAGTGTATGTCAGCCTGAAAGATTGTAACCAATTAATTTAATCCATTCTTTTTACACTTAAGAGAGAAAGCTTGTTGTAGACAGAGTCATGGGCAACATATCATCACCCACATCATAGAAATTCTATAGCCTAAAGGACAGAATTTTGATAATCTCCCAGAAATTAGAAACAGAAAGTTACGTTAATACCTACCGTACATTCATGTAGGCTAGATAAATGTTGTGTCCTGGACAAAGTTGAAATAGCCTGGTGATAAATAGAGAACTGTGTGGGCATTTAATATAATGTAGCCTACCAACACATTCACGGGTCAAATCCATGATAGTAATTCACCATAATGGGTGATTTGAAATAATAAAGTTTTCACATTCATGTCTTTTTTAACTGACCAGGCTGACACTGCTTTTTTGAATTTGTTGGAGGATTAAATGGATTACGTTTTAAACATTATTGAAAAATATTTTAGACACCTTTTGTCAATTTTCCGTGTAAAAAGAAGAAACATTTGAGGAAATTATGACAGAATCAATACTTGATGTCATTTGAGCTCAGACAGTGTTACTGGTACGGTATGAATAGGCCTACAGACCGATAGATAGATAGCCAGTCTGCCTGCATATGTCTGTTACTAAGTCTGTCAATGACTGTTTATGTCTGTTTATGTGCACAGGGTGAATCGACCATGGGCATCAACTGATGCATTGATTGTAGCGGTAGGTGGGTGTGTTCTTATTATACAGCACGGTGTGAAAGAAAAGGGGAGGGACTTCATAACTAACGAATTGAGAAGTCGCTTAAAGATTTTCCATTGCAGCACAGCAGCGCTTCATCGCATTGCTGTAAAGTTTTCCTAAAACTGTAAGGGTAAGAATAAAACTTTTAATTTACTTTTTTTTACATTCCTTTCTTTATCGACAAGTTTCCTTACATAGGCCTACTTATATTTTGTAATTTAAAAGGGGAAATAGTCGTCAAGAATGTTGCGTTGAGGGTTTCAACAATCGAGGAAACAATACGCTAATGCTCTCGTATCGCCTTGCTTCTCGGATGTTTTTGTAACGTTAACTTCGTTGTCAACTTGTACCAAATTCAATCAGCCCCACAGAAAACGTCGTTAATGTAATTTAGTCTGTGACAAAGGTCACACTGTTTCCTATCGCTGATTAATGGTCAAGTGGTGTTGAACGTGGTTAAAATGCATCACCGCAAATGACTCATTTGATTTTTACATGCCTAAAATATTCTATAAGCAGGCTAACTGTTAGGTCACACTAGACCAGATCATATTTCACGGCGGTCTCGTTTTTTGGCATGTTTTTCGTTGAATGTTAGCGTGGTGGTCTTTTTATTGAGTTTCTGAATATTTTGGGGTCTATGTTCTCACTCAGGAATTAATTAATCTAAAATGAATAGAGGACGGCGAGGTTTAGTTTGGATAAAAGCGATGTCTAGATTATGATAGGTTAATGACTAACTGTTAACTGTGTTTGAGAAATGTAGGCCTACATATTGTCACAGGAGCTGAATTCGAGATAAACCAATCTAATTTATAAAAGATGATGATGTTTTATAGACGTTTTACTGCCTGTAATCGACCTCTTAAAATACTCAAGTGTTGACTAATGGACTTTAAATTCCTTATTAGCCACCCCTGTTCAGCTTTGACAACCCTATTAATGCACCATTGCAGTTGTTTATTTTTGCATTTTTTTCCTAGTAAATTATTCCTTATCAACCATGGTCATGGAGGGCGGACTTAAATGTGTGAAGTACCTGCTTTTCTTTTTCAACTTCATTTTCTGGGTAAGTAGCTTCCGCATTTGACAGTCCAGTTATATCAACTGTCATTCAGATGATTAACACAGTCCCGCACACACATGCAACGTGTGACTGCCATTTAGTTCTTACTCACATCCTGTTCAAATGCTAGAGTATTATATAAATAACAAAACGAAAGCTTGTAGACTCTTTATAAAACAATATGACCTACATGTATCATGGCTGTGTTATATGATTTTTTTAATTGTCACTGTAGAAATGAGAGAAATAGGGGGAATGAAAAAGAGAGGTGGAATGTGAATCTTGTGACCAGATTGAAGCGCAACATGTCATGTGACCTGTGGAGATAAACTGAGCAATACTAATTAGTACCTGAGAGACTGGTGTCTGCTAAACTACCATATAACACTTTTATATACGAGATCTAAGGAATAGCTTTCAAGCACATTCTCCTTCTATGTTCTATTCTATTGTGTTCTGTTTTATTCTTGATGTTTGCTGTCCTGCTAATGCCTGTATGTTTTCTTATGTCAAACACAAGCCACCTATTCGACTCAGGCTCAAATATTTACATTGGTGCAGTAATTCTACAGTAATCATTTGATAGCTTTAGAACTGGTACCATTACTAGCATTAGTAGGCTATACTATACTAATAGTATAGTAAGATACTTGAATTTAAATAATTATAAAATATTATGCTAACAATGGCACCCATCATTCCTGAAATCCCCATTTTATTTGAAGTGATATGGGGAAAGCCATGTATAAAATGTATTATACTAATGCCATATGCTTTTTCTGTTATATTTTCTGTTTAGATGAGTCTGTTCCAGATAAACAGAAATGTCTGTTTTATGTTAAAGTAGTAACACCAGTTTGGTTGGTAATCCTTGCCTCATTTGTTTAAAGGGACAGGTGAGGCGTTTTAGAAAAGTGTTTAAAATTGTTAATCTGCACAGAATTTTCTTGGAATATGTTTATCTAATTTGTTTTTGGAAAACTACTTTAATATTATGTAGTTGATGTGATCGGGAACCGATGTTAAATTCATAAAACTGTAATGTAAGGTCATGCCTTTGTCATTACTCATACATGCTTCAAGGACGTCTTTGTGTTTACCGTTAGACCTCCTCGTAAGTCACACTAAAACCCTCATTTGAGAGGAAATACTTTTCATTCCGTCACACCTGAGGCACATATACAATTGGACAATGCACACACACGTCCTACGATATGAGAAGTGTGGGCAGACATTTCTTTCTTTTCATCTCTGCAGTTATGCGGTCTGGCGTTGATTGTCGTGGGAATCCTGGTTCAAATGGGCCTTCACAACAACTTTGTCATTAAGGATGCATCCGCGTCAGCAGCCCCCCTTGTTCTTATCGTTGTGGGCGTGGTGACTTTCTTTATCGCGTTCTTCGGGTGTTGTGGTGCCTGGAAGGAGAGCTACTGCATGATCACCACGGTACTTCATACAATTTACAATTTAATCCTTTAGCAGACGCTTATATCCAAAGTGACTTACAGTGAGTACAGTAACAAGTATTATGGAGCAAGTAGGGGTTAGACAGGGGTTAGGATGCTTAGAGGTGGGCTGGGCATGTAGGGGATTGAACACCCCTCCAATTGCATAGATCACTGTTAACAAAGGGATAGTATCTAAATATGTGAAATTTCACTCTTATTTCCAGTTTTCTATTTTCCTCTCCTTGATCATCTTAGTTGAGATTGGAGCAGCCATTGCCGGATACATATTCAGGGGCAAGGTGAGCGTAAAACACCCACTCTTTTGTTTGTATGCTTATACAAAAATCCACAAACAGTTAATAATTTAATCAATATAATTAACATTTATAATTCCCATACTTTCTCCTCCTTCTAGCTCAATGACATCGTCCACGATAGTCTCACTGAAATGATTACCAAGTACAACAGCAGCTCAGTGGAGGTTAAGAAGTCTATGGATGATCTGCAGAAGGAAGTAAATAAAGTGCAAACCATTGTTTGCTTAGTTTGACAACACCTTCACATAACATCGCTACATCCTGTTTGGCGTCGTACTGTGAAATTGTTGTTTTTTTACACCCTGTGTTGCAATAAGCCATACATTTATCCAGTTATCAATAATTCAAATAATTCAATAGCTACTACCTTCATATTTACTGCAATAACTTTTGTATTACTCTGTTGTATTCTTCTTGTGTATTTCTAGTTGAAATGTTGTGGTGTGAACAGCTCTTCTGACTGGAGAAACTATTCTTCAGATAGAAACTCGGTGCCTGACTCCTGCTGTAAAAATGTCACTAAAGGTTGTGGTATCGGGGCAATGACATTATCCAGCCAAGTCTACCAGCAGGTAAGCCTGAAGTAGTTGATATAGGCCTAAAGTTATCCATTAAAAGTATTTAAACTCAGAAAGGACTCATATGCTATTTTGACCTTTTAACCAGTGAATCTCAACAAAGAACAGGTTCATTGCTTAAGAACCATGACCTACATCTTCTAACATAAGAGCATAATATATGCAGTATAAATACCATTAATGGCATTCAAAGCTATACATTTTTAAAAATATGAAATGCATTAAAGATAAACAAGATTAGGTCCTGATCACAGTTTGAGAATCACTGTGTAATAACAACAAAAACAATAGAATTTACAATGTTCTTTGACAATTAGAAAAAATCAGATACTCAATGCATTCAAATAGAATACATTTAAGAGAATAAAACAGTATGTAAGTGGACTGAAACTGTCTTTTTGGTGATATAGGGTTGCGAGCCTGCTGTGGAGGCCTTTCTGAAGAAGAATATCCAGTGGATTATAGTAGCAGCTCTTGTTATTGCTTTCCTTCAGGTATGTGTTATTTTTTAAAGAGAGTACACTGTAACACAAATGCAACCATGTAGTACAAAAGTATATAGACAATATTTTTTACTTAACTGCAGAAATTAGGGCTGTCATATCAGTCATTTAGTACACCAATTCATTGTTTGCTTATTTAGATTATTTGCATGTATAAAACCCATGTATAAAAATGTTACAGGTTTGTTGATTTAAATCAACCAACCGAATAGTATACTAAGAATTGTTTTGGTCAAGGACAGCCTTAGCAAAAACACATATGTCTCATACAGCACACTAACGATGTTGATTGTTTTGTGTGTTTGTGTCTCCTCTTTCTACCAGATCATGGGCATTGTATTTTCCTGTATGCTGATGAGAGGCATCCGGAAAGGCTATGAGGTCATGTGATTGTACTGGCTCCCTAACAGGAGTTCAGGTCACTTTAAGAACCTTATTTGCATCTTTTATTTCAGTATAATGCACAGAACGATGTCTATTACTTTATCGATTATAGAAATGTCAAAAGTAAGCATTAACAATTGCCATCTAGATATATTTAGTAATGCTGCAAAAAGTAGAAAATATCTGTAACTAACCTTATTTCTTCTGCTATACTTAATTGTTTATTTTGCTTATTCTCTTACAGACTTTGGTTGTCATTTTTTTTTCCTTTTTCCTTGCTGGTTCCGTTATATTTTTAATTAACTAAATGACAGGATTTAAGAGTAATGTTAGGGCTTTGTTTGAGAAACTGCCCCCCAAGGGATTGCGGTATGTTTCTGCAATGGTAAAAAAAAATACTTCTTAATCAAGTTCCATCTTTATTAAAATGTGCATATTTTTTTTTAAAGGTGTGTCCATGACTTTGTTTTTATTATTCGGGTTGCCCTTCTGTACATCAAAATTCTTCCCATAAACGCTATATCTCAAGAATGCCTTGAGGGAAGTTATTGAAATTTGTACACGATATCTTAGATAGTATGTAGACTGGAACTGACCTGGCTTGGAGGCATACAACTGTGGGGCGGTAATTCTAGTTATTTGTATGGTACTAAAAGCCAGTCATGGCTCAGGAGGGGGTTTGAGATTCCTTTTTTCAAATTTTTCTTAGCGTTGCACACTCCTTTACAATATACACATGGTCACAGCAACACAGCAGAAAATAAAGTGTCAGTTAAAACAAAAATGCATACAGATGATAGAACAATGTCAACATTGTGATAAATAAGCAATAGCTCAATATTTAAAGTGTATATTTTATCTGTACTTGACAGAGGCATGGGATGACACGAACACATCCTATTTCAACATTGACTGACTCAACACCCAATACCATTTCCTCTTTGGACAATGAGTAGATATAATTAATATAAAAAAAACAGACTACGATAGAATGAAACTATTCTTCCCGTCAATGCATCAGCAATTACTCGTCAGCAGAACTGTACGAAACAATTGAACCATGCAGCTGAACAAGAAAAGTGACCGAGGGTCTGTAATTGTTGAGTTTAATTACTGCATTAGTTACCTATAAATAATTTAGGCTTCTCAAAACACACCAAAAATGTACTTCCTTTTAAGATAACTATCTTAAATATTCAACATCCACCAACCATATCGGGGGTATATATCATAGCATCTGATTGTTGATATTTGTGTTCCTTTTGTTGAAAATGTTGAGCTTTCTAAGTTTGATGTTATATTGCTACAATTAATTTAGATGCTGAGACCTGTCAGGAGTTATTAGGTATAAGATCATATTTGGAAAACTAGACAAAATGTCGCAAAGTCAGTTTTATGGAATGGAACAAATTAACTTACTTTTACATTTTATTGAGACCATGAAAGCACTACTGAGGTATTTTATATTCCCTGCTTGTCTAATTATGTTGCTCAACAGTGAGTTGATTCATGTCTGAGCCTTTAATTGTCAACTAGCTTAAGATAAAGTAACATGTTTAAGATTCCAAGATGAAATCCAAGACATTAATGCAACAGTCTGAATGGAGTGCCCATGAATTGCATTGGAAAAGCTGATACTACTACTACATTTCAGCAATAAAAGAGTTATGAGCTGTAAACATTTTTGCCTATGCTAGTAAACATCTCTTACTCCTAAAGTAAGAACGCTTAGAAGAAAAGGTGACTGGCTGATATTGGAATTGCAGTCCACAAAAATCCTAATGGATGATGGTGGTTCCCCCCCCTTAACAGAGAGACAGCAATATGACAGCCCAAATTATGCTACTGGTTTCTGGTCTCTAGTTTTGGGAGACAGTGTTGCTCAGCAAATGTAAGAAGGGCTACGTGGAAATGTCAGGTCATTGCAGGTTTCCTGTCAGTGGTGGCTGTGACTTTGGATAGTTGGCAGAAAGTAAAACCATGCTGTGTAGGAGTAGAGACACCTCAGACTCTGAAAAATAAAGAGACAACAGCATACAGAGAGGATGATGTTAAAGTTCTAGTGCTCTAAAAAAGGAACACTCGATCGCGTTATAGCCCCCCGGAACCCTACAAATTCACCCCAGCGTATTTGGAAATAACTGTGAGGGGCACTCCTGAAGCCAAAACAACTCTGATTGGTTGAAACCAACAAGAGCATGAGCCTCTCCTGCATCCATCTGCTCCTGTGCACACAGTTTTGTTTCAAAACAAGCTGGGGTTATTATGGGGTTGTGACTATGACATGATTGAGGAGTGTCCCTTTAAATGCAATTGTTATAAAGGAGAAGAAAAAGATACCTTTCAAAGCAGAAGAGACCTGAAGCCACTGGCACAACCAGTCCTGGCATTGGTTGATGCTGAGACAATAAGAGTCTAGACCCCTAACATAGCAAGCCTGAGAAGAGTGAAATCATTCAACAATAAATACTTTTTTGTGGTCATTTCACACAGTATGCCATAGTATATAGACTGGTGTGAATAGAGTTGGTCATGTGACTTTGGAAAAGCTCCAGTAATGCAAAAGGCGCTCACCTGTCTGAGTTCAGAGTCACTCAGCTGATGAGGACCTAATCTACCGAGGGCCCGATCCAGCTGAAGAAGCTCCAGGCCGTGGCTGCTTAGCCGACGACCAATCAGGAAGCCTGGGAGTTGAGGTGTCAGGAAAAGTAGGGGGCAGATGTGTCTCTGGTTGGTCATGGGGGGGAAAAAAAGAGGTAGGCCTATGTCACTCTGCACTCTCTAATCCTTACATGCGTCTCTCACTGCATCTCTCTTCCGCCCAAGAAGACGTCACCCACTGCCCCTCGGAGACACCCCCAAATGTAACTTTTTTAGCAACCTGAGCACATGCAGTTCAATGACGCATAAGTTTCCCCCAGGAGCAACTGTTTTAGTGTGGACAGGGATACTTCTTTTTTCTTTTCTTTTTTTAAACAGAGGTGATAACTGTAGTATGGCCACGTGGTCAAAAATGCTGTTTAACCCATGTAAAAATGTATCCGTGCTAGTATGGATGTGGCCTGAGACACTGTGCTACAGTAGTGTTGTTATTTTTTATTTTTTTTGCCTTGTTAAAGAAATATGACACTTATTTATCCCCAAAGAACATTAATAAAAAGCCAGGAAGACTGTTGGTTCACTGACCATTTGCTCAACGCTCATCCTCTTCATACCCAACGGAGGTCCAGAGAAAAGACGACGCACAGCATGGATTTCAGACACTTTAGGCTGTGCGCCATTTTGCACCTGAAAAATACACCAAATCAAATTTTATTAAAAGGGAGATGTAATTAACGTTCAGTGTAAATTCATTATTCTAACAGCCACAATGCATTCTTTGACTTTTTAGCAAGAATCCTTGGTCCGTTACTTACTTTAGTGGACAGGTCCTTAAGGCGACTCTTAAGATGACCATCTTTCACCTGAAAACTTGTATTCTCAAGCCCTTTAAGCACTGCCAGGTGGTGCTGCGCTCTAAAGGAGTGGTACACTCTACTAAACTCTGTCAACTGCTTAGGAGTCCAGAAGTGGCGTATGAGGAGCTGTCGAGGGAAAAAGTACCTGGCATTGAACAGAAGAAGATGGTGTTGGATGGAACAGATGCAGTATGTGGAGCGATGAAAAGAATAGGAGATAGAAAAGATAGGAAAACCTGCAAATTAAAAAAAAAAAAAAGTGTACATGCTTACATTTCTATTAATAATACAGAATGTTTCCTGGGGGACTAAAGTTCTTAGTTTCCCTAAGAAAGCTGCTCCATTAGAGTCTTCTTAGCAATTAATTATCCAAAAAGCTTGGATTGAACTATTTTGTTATACATTTTTTCTAGTTCCTAATAATACTTTTTCAATGCGTCAATGGAAACCCTATTTTTTCCTCGGTCAATGTATGCCACAGCTTGGATTCTGAGACTATGGTATTGTCTGTGTACTCTACATTGAGAATATCTGCTCAAATTATGGAAGTTATAAAGACTGACGTGTTTAAGACAGCTCAGATGCACTCAAGTTAAGATTCACTCTTTTTGAGGAGAATAACTCACATTAGGACAAAAACCAGGTAGTTTGCAAAAGGAGGGATGGCGATCAACACCAGTGGAATAGCTTTGATCATGTCTCTGCGAACCTGTGAAACCAATATGAATGTTAGGCTACTGGAGACCTTATATACAAATACCGCAAGCCTGCTAAAAGTAAACGAGGACAAAAATGTAACTTTGGGGCCATGTTATTTTAATAACCTATATGGAAACTGACTATATACTGGTTTATTTTGGTACTCCTGTAGAACTCTTGACTGTTATGTGGCAGTGCATATGCCTAGACCAATTAAAACATTTAAAAAAATTAAATAAACACACACCACAACAACCTCGAATCAGTATGCTTTAATGCCAATTGGTATCTTGTACTCTTCTGAAAACCATGTGAATTGGGGAGCGAGCTCCTAGTCAGGCGACCAACACAAGCACACCCACCTGTCGCAGTTTTTCCATGTCCCTGTAGGGCAAATCCTGTACTTTAATTCTCTCAGTGTACATTGCTGCTTTTATCCGTCTCATATCGTTGACATCTTTAAAGAGTAGCCTGGACCCTGAAATAAAATCATATATGCATAATAAGTAGGCCCAAAATATACACACAGAACAATTGTTTATAAAATCCAAGTTTTTACCTCCCATAAAGGTCTGATATAGCTGGTAAAAGCGTGGAAATCGCCTTTTGAGGAAACTCTCGTATTTGTCGTTAGCCCATTTAAGTTTTGAAGCAACATGTCGACCAATACCTCGTCTGGCTGTCGATGATGAATAGTTACTACACAGAGGAAACCTGGATTGTTAATGTAAAATGGTGTCAAATGCTGTGACTTTTCTGCTCCATGATCACGAACCATTAAGTACAGTCATACAGTGTCAAAATCTTCTACAGACAATTGCTTAGTACACATCCCAAATTAGTAATTGAAAAAAACAATAGTGTCAGAGTTTACATTTTTACTCAGGAGAAAGTCAAATAAATAGATAACGTAGGCTACACCTTAGTATGCTATGCGACACAATTACAACTTGAACCAGAATGTAAAAGTTGCAAAAATATAATGACCTATACATGAAACAATACCTTGAAACCAATCTTGATTGAGAAGACACGTAATGAGTGTATATGACTGCTGTTGTTCCCTTTGTCCGTAGCCCAAAGAATCTTGCCAAAGACAGTTGACTGCACAAACCGACACAGGACAGCGCCATTTTGGTACAGTAATAGGCGTGGCTACTATCAGGCTGCATTCTGCATCAATAGGTTAGTGATGCACAAGCTATTCAAACCCCTTTTAATGCACAACATGGGTAAAAAATTACCATCTGTTATTTCATGCATGGCTGAGTGTTACTTTACTATATATTTTGAAATCAATGTATATCCTCATTTAATATTCCAAATATTTATTAGCTTGTTTTTGATTACAACAAAGTATTATTCTCAATTTTCCTTTCTTACTTTTCTCCACTACAAAAATATTTTTTGTATTACTAGGCTCTACTAATCTACTTTAATCTACTTTACACACATGGGTCAAAAATGACCCATGTCTGCAAGTGGGATTTAAAGACCTACTTGAATAATCCTTTTGTTAAAATAATTATTTTAGCAGTGATTTAGAACAAACAACAATACATTTAATAATTGAAATATGTTTATTTGTCTCTTTGTCACACATAACATAGCCTACACATATCACTGATAACCGATAACACTGATACTGAACTGTAGTGGTGAATGTGACCAAATAAAATAAAATAAAACTGATGAAATAAAATCACATAAGTACAGCGCAAATTCAGCCCTCTAAGTGCTTACATCTCATCGTCGTCCGCTTATCCGGAATCGGGTCGCGGGGGTAGCAGCTCCAGCAGAGGACCCCAAACTTCCCTTT
>JAOEHI010054176.1:0-14311 GCA_025447815.1 Percopsis transmontana | reverse complement strand
CATATACTTTAGCAGCAGGTTATTTAACTATATATATGTGTGTGTGTGTGTATGTATGTATGTATGTATGTATGTATATGTGTGTATGTATATAGGAACTTTGAGATTTGTTTCAAGTGAGTTACAAATAAAATGTGTATATACAGTATATATTGATAATACACTGATGACACATAATTTTCAGAGGCAAGAACCACAAAAAGATTTGCAGCTACATGACATTGTTTTGTTAAGCTACCATGTGCCATTAGGGGAGTCAACTGCCAAGCTAGAATTGATTAATTATATTTTGTTATTGTGAAACTGCATTATGTTAGCAATAATCCTTACTAACAACATGGTTGCTAGCCTCGTTGATTCGGTATATTCAGCTATATATTAAGCTATAAATTAAGCTACAGTATCGGATTCTTTTTCTCCAGGTCCCTATGACAAAAGCTACCCCTCGCCCGGCTTCTTCAACCCTGTCCCATGGAAACCCATTCACACCTCTCTTCCAGAAACGCAGCTAAACAGTGCTTGTCAGAAGAACCCACGGAGCCAGCCTAAATACCAGCAAAGCTCCAGGGATGCTGCCAGACGCAGCAACTCCGCAGGTGCGGCACGGCTACTGCAGAGGAGATGACACGGATCACGCCTTTTTGAATATGAATTTGGTCACACGGTCATATTGGTATTAAGACATATATATTTGGACTCTATTGAAACCAAACTGCCTTATACTATATGGTAAGTTCTGACCACCTTAGGAGAGTTATGCTATATTTAATATTTTCTTTATTTGGCACACTGCAGTGATTTAAAACTAGTGTACTAGCTCTGTACAATGTATCTGAAAATGTCGATATTAGAGTTTTACACCTTTTCATTAAAAATAGATTATGAACTGTTCCTTTTATATTTTTTGTTCATTGTTTGTGCCATAACTTCTAGGCTACATTTTTGTTATTTTGACACTTATTAAATCAGTTGTACATAGGTTTGTGTTGAGGGTAAATGGGTTGTAGACAAAGCAGTTATAACTAGGCTCACGTTGGCGTTTTGTTTTAGTTTCTTGTGTCAGTGATGCTTGACAAAACACAGCCCAGACAAACTAGAGAGAGAGGTTCTAGAGAACCATTCAGATGTACAAAAGGTCGTGGCCAGCTCCGGTCAGAGACGGGCCAGGCCTGCTCAAGTGCCCCGCATAGTCACACATTGTTCAGTAGCTGGCAGTGCCTTGTTCTTCTTCTGTGGGCTGGCATGACGACAGACGTGATGATGATGGAGGGAGGGAGGGAGGGTGGGTGGGCGGGTGGGTGCCGGAGAGGGACTCTCAGATTCAGTGCAGCATTTCCATCATTCCATGTAAACATTGCACTCTGTGACGCCAATGTAAGAAGACCAAGGTACAGTTTGAAATAAACTATGTATATATTTTATTAACCATCAATAACTTGTTTGTCATTTGTGTGTGTGTGCGTATTGGTCTTGCATATTGTATTCTTACTTATCTTGCGTGGATTTGTAGCTGTGGAATGTGTTGGTTAACTCATCAGCAGAAGTACTAATACTTAAAAAGCTAGTCCCGTAGATAGATACAGAATTGTGCACTTACATAACAAATTTTAAAATTGGCATATGCTGTATGTTATGTAGCTTTAGTTCTAGTTCTAGTCCAGCTAAACAATATCTGATATTTTGCCAGACCTTGTGGGCAGAGGTCAAAATGCATGCACCTTTATGCTGCAGTATTGGCTGTGTTGGGTCTAGCCAAACTCATTATGCACAGTATAACAATATGAATGATGTATAATAATCATATTAATCAATCACATTCTGTCTGGATAATAAGTCAAATCAATAATCATTGTGTTGTGAAATTTGTCAGGTAGAAGTTTTGTCAAAGGTTACATTTTACATTCTATATACATTCTACTATTCCCATGATAATATAATGTCAATTTAAAAATGATCAAGTTTTGTGTTTCGTCTGTTAAAAAACTCTATTCCAAGTTGAATTGTAAGTAAACATTTGATATTGTATTTGAAGTATTATTTTTTCCACTTCACAATCAAAAATGTAGGATCAAGTATTTGCCAGAGGTTTCCTGTGGTGAAAAATTGCAGCTGTCACTACAGGTGTATTAGAGCATGCTTTTAATGTGCTGCTCCATATGCATACTCTACTGTGTGTCTCTGCATTCACTGATACACAACCATTTCACTGTCAGGTAAATGCTGATTGCAACTTGATCACTGCTCTTCACCTACAGAATAGCCTACAATTAATACATACCAAGAACGTGGAATATATCAACATTTTCAAATGTGTAAAGGACCCTGCCCTTTGGACCCTCAAAACGGACGTTCATGGTCCAAAGAGCAGTTTACTTTACTGTCACAAACTGTTAAACCTAACACGCTGAAGTTGCTGAAGGATGTTTACTCAGTGAGCGTGGTCTAAGCCATAGATGCATCTCTTAGATATAGCTTACAGTCTTTACTCTGGCTCCCTGTCAGGTTCCGCGTCGATCTTAAGACCATGTTGTTGACATACAAGGCATTACATGGATTGGCTCCGCATCACCTATCCGGCTTATTAATCCCTTACACCCCAAAGCGCAGACTGTGCTCCTCACAGTGCAACTTGTTAACTGTTCCACAAACCCACCTACAATCTATGGGTAATGGCTTTTTCTGTCTATGCTCCTGCACTTTGGAACTCTCTTCCTCCTGAACTCAGGGAAGTCCAGACTCTTGGCATTTTTAAAGCTCAACTCAAGACACGCTTTTTTAAACTTTCATTCGACTGCTGATGTCTTTTATGATTAGTTTTATAGGTACTTTTATTATTAATGTTGTTGTTGTTGTTCTTTTAACCTATATGTCTTATTTTTTCTGTGTACTGCTTATTCTATGTACAGCGCTTTGAGTAGCTGCTTTTAAAGGCGCTTTATAAAGTTTATTATTATTATTATTATAGCTAATTAGAAATGCTAATATCACTTCCTTTTCCAGGAATTGGCCAGTCCTGAATTGAATAATAATATCCCAGGATGCAGTGGTGCCAGTGGGCTGGCAATTGGAAATTTCACCTACTAGGGCAGGTAGGAGGCGTGTCTATGTGTCCCAGCATAAAGAACAAGTCACATATAAAGGGCATAGGTACAGACTACACGTGTTCAGCGGAAAGAATGCAGCTTAGAAGTATTATTAGTATTATATGAAAATGGAAACGTACCATGAAGAAATTTTGCCATCGAAGAAACTGGAATCTAATTGTCCCCTGGACACAACATTCTTTTAGTAACAAAGAGAGATAGCCTAGTATTCAAAGACAGGCGTCTGCAGTAATATAGTGTATAGTGTGTGAGAAGAAGAACTAGGCTCTTGGAGTAAATACTGGATAAAATAACTGGTTTGTTATATAAATTAAGTTTGGTCTAGCTACAATATTAAATTTGATATTCAGATGGGACACAAATTTCTTGGAAAACATTGGAATCTTGGCACTTGAGTGAGTTATCACAAAGAGAAAGTTGTGAGATGTGTTTTTTTTTTTTGTAAATAGCCAAATCATTATTGACACAACATACAGTAGAGAGAACCAGTTCTGGTCGCTTCAGGGTGCAGAGGGCCTGAATCCGACGTTGCAGTCTCAGTACTGTGTCCTTGTGTGTACCTCTCCTCACCATGCAGTCCTCGGGGTCAGACCATGAGGACTCCTTTGACTTTCTTTTTAAAATTATCCTGGTCGGGGACTCGGACGTGGGTAAGACTTGTGTGGTCCAGAGCTTCAAGTCTGGCGTATTCATGGAGAAACAACAAAACACCATTGGGGTTGACTTCACTGTCCGTACCTTGGATATTGATGGCAAGAAGGTAAAGGTAGGTGACACACACTCCTTTTACATGCAATGGACATTTTAAATTGTTTTTTACTGCGGTTCCACCATACCCATTCTTGTAGAACACCAGCTTGGAATGAAAACAGAAGATAAATTGAGACTTCATGTATTGTATCTTAAGTAACTGCATTAAGAATTGCTTTGCCTTCAGAGAAAGAGGAGCAGTCCTTCGCTTGTTAGCTTTCAGGGTGTGTCAGAGTTAGTCAACAGTGTGGATGTCTGCTACTGAAGGGGTCTGTATTTCCAAGTTTACATACAGACGCAGCGGCAGCGATGAAAGGAAATGAAATGCTTTGTCATAGTGCACAAACTGACCTTTTAATCTTGCTTTTAAAAAATTCTTTTATCGCTGTCCTCTTATGGTTTTGTGTTATTGTGTAATTCTCTTATGTTTCTTTTCCTTTTGTAAATTATTACTGTATGCTATTACTGTATACATAATTGACATGCTATATTGTTCAGCACGTTGGTGTGGTGTTTTAAATGTGCTACATAAATACATTTGACATTGACATAGCATGACTTAACAGAAATATCACATGACACTCTTCAAAGACGACCCTCTCATAGTTGTGGACTCAGAGAGGTCTGTCTGTAATGTGTCAATGGGCCGTGGTGTGTCAAGTGTCTCCTATGTTTCGTCTCTGTTTTGAAGATGCAGGTGTGGGACACAGCGGGACAGGAGCGCTTTCGCACAATCACCCAGAGTTACTACCGCAGCGCCCACGGCGCCCTGGTCGTCTACGACATAACACAGCGTGCCACCTTCGACTCGGTGCCCCACTGGATCCAGGAGGTTAGGCAGTATGGAGCTGCCAGCGTAGTACACATTCTCATTGGTGGGTGGAATCAAAACACACAAGTGTAGGTCCTACAGGGTTGTCCCGGGCCAGTTGACCCATAAATGCATCCAGAGTACTGCACATTCAGCGATACCAAATAAGCCCTTAGCACTGTCCACGGCAAGTGATTTGTTTGTCAAGAATTCAATTAGTTTCTGGAATTGTACAAAAACATTGTGGTTTAAAATTCTCAGAGAGGGCATGACCCTCCCTCATCCGAGCGACCGGCCCTTCTCTCTACTCCTCCCCCTTTAGAGTTCCTATAGACTCACACAATCGAGTTTCGAGCGTGCCTTTAATGGACCACCAGCCATGGGGTATTATTTTTCAATCAATGTTTCTCTCCAGGAAACAAGTCCGACCTCCATGCTCAGAGGCAGGTGCTGTTTGAGGATGCGTGCACGCTGGCAGAGGACGGAGGAATGCTGGCCGCTTTGGAGACCTCCGCTAAGCAGGCCCAAAATGTCGAGGCGGCGTTCACGCTCATGGCCCGCGAGCTGCTGGCCAGAAACGGTATGACCGTCACAGACGAGGAACCGCGCGAAGTGCCGAGGTTCCTGCTGGGCGACAACTCCCACCCGATCCACGGGTCTATGTCGTCACACAGGAAGTGTGGCTGCTGAGGGGACTAACTGCTGCGGCACTGACAGCTAGAGGACAATCCGTTCAGTGCAACCGCGATGGTGAACATTACTCTCTGTCAGCGCTTTGTAAGATGTGTTCATTTACGGCGGAAATAACAGATATTTATGTGGGGTAGTGTTTTTATTTTTAATAATTTTAGATTTAAAAAAAAAAAGATGTGTTAAAGGCTACCATTGTGTTAGATATTATTAATTAAGAACACAGGTTTAAAGCTATTTGTTATGCAGCATTTATTTGCATCCGTTTTTTCTGTTGTATTTTGGCCCCGGAAAATATTGTTTATGCTGCCATTTAGTGGCCAGAGATGATTGCAGTGTGTATGTGAACTCTATAGGGGGAAATACAGGAAATAGTCGGCTAGTTAAAGTATGTAGCGAAAAATAGATCATTCTGTACCTAATAAGCGAGTCGGCGACATGAGTTTTTTTTAATGTACACTAAATTTTAAGATAATACAAATGTATTTGTATGTATACCAGTTACCTGTTTGATCTTGATCTGTTGTTTAACCTTTTTTTTATTGTACTTAATTATGGCTCCAGTTTTAAATCTGACAGGTTTTATTGTTACACCTGAGTTATAACCCACAGTACAATATAAAAAAAATGAATTAAATGGATCATGAATTCAAATATTTTCCCCTGCATATTCTCAAACAGAAAAATATCCTTTGTAAAAACTCCAGTCCCTGCAACCCTTCAAAAGTAAAACAATTCAATCTCTGTGCAATGTGTGACATGTTGTATCAAATGAACATCACAATAAATGTTTTCACTATTAAATGGTATAATGTGCTTTAAAAACTCTTAAACTCTCAAATCTAAAAAAAAATAAAAAAAATGGAGGTATTGTGGAAGGCTGGCTGGTTAATCTCCTCAGCTCTGCTGCAGAAGCATTCACTTAGACTAGAATAAATAAGTACTACTATGCTAGCAGTACAAAAAAAAAAAAAACTGACAAGAATATTAGTATATTACAAGACAGGGACAATACACTAGTTGGCATTCCTCCCTGTCTCATCTACAACTGGAGTGTGTTGAACAGTGTTCCACTTGTTGAACACACCGGCGCGCAGGTACGTACTGTAGGTTGTTGTGCCATTCATGGAGAATGACGTCTAAATGTACTGTAGCTGTGTATAATGAGTGGATATTCAGAAGTTAAAACTGCTCCTCATCCCACAGACAGCAACATAAACCAGGAACATAAAATAGAACTAAAGGCTTGACTAGTAAGGCAGGACATTGTGTACGATCATGTGCCAAGTAGCCATTCACTGGAGCTGCTGATTTCCCTCATTTCTTAATTCATTAATTCATTCATCAGCTGGTGTGAGGACTAGCTGGTATTAAAAAAAAAAGACTTTTAGCCCTTGGACACGTGTCCTCAGCGGTGTTCATTGAGTCAAGGGTCTGGGCCATTCACATCACTCCAGTGGCCAGCCTTCCTTCCGGAACACCAGCTCCACAGCTTCTTTCACGTCCTGCACCAGATAGGAAGGCTGCGTCAGGCTGGGGTCAAAGTGGAAATCCCGATGGCCGTGGAAGATGCGTTGCTCGGTAACTTCACGCCCGGGGTCTGGAGGCAGTTCCTCTTGATCTCTGCTGTACACCCCTGTACACACCAGGATGGAGCTACATCCCTCGGGGAGGTTCTCCCCTGTCCTGTACAAGCCAGACGCACCTCCCAGTTCAGTAGAGCTCATTTTGGGGGGGTCCTCGACCGCAGCAGCCTGAGTCTCAGCCCTGGCCCGCCGAGAGGCCTGGAGGTAGCGGTTGTAGAGGTTGGCACCATAAATGTCAGCCATGGGATTATCCCTGTGAGATGAGATGGAGGCTAAGATGCGTATACGATACGGAAGGAGCCTTCGTACGTAAGGGGGGCATAACTGAGCCTTTAGCCAACCCCACCAGTGTAAAGCCACAGATTTTACAATGAGTTCATTTAGAAGATGCCTTTTTTTATCCAAAGCGACTTACAATTACATGGTGCAGGTAGGTTAGGCATCTTGCTCAAGGATGCTCGAACCCACGACTTTCCGGCTGGGAATCCAACACCCAGACCATTAGACTATCCTACCCCCACAGATCAAGTCTGAAAAACTACTCTGGGAGCCAGCCTCTAATAAGCAACAGATGTTGAAATATGTTTTTGTTTGGAACTCAGAGAGAAAATGACCCTTTCGCACCTAAGTGCTAAATGACTGGCACACCTCTTGGACATACCTTTGGCTATCAAGGACAGAGCGTAGGCTTACTTACCCTATGGCGTAAAATCTCCTCACAGGCTTAGTCCAGCCCAGATTTCTAGCCTGCTCTCTGATTAGTATCTCAGCATAGTTATAAGTAACCACACTGGGTTTGCCAATCAGAGCCTGATAATTAAGCTCATAGCCAGTTATCTTCTTGTATAGACTCTCCAAGCACACCAGGAACATGCCATGGCCAAACCTACAGAATAAAAGAGGCTTTGTGGGTTGTTCTTTGGTTGTTATATGTTGTATGAAAACTGTTTCCCTTTTCTGCACATTACATAGTTAATATTATTTATGGATGGATGAAGAAATGTAATAATTACTCACTTATAATGATTCATAAATTAACAATATGATTAAAATGTGGGTGTTTGTACCTGGGATTTTTTGCCTCAGCCATCCAGAGGAGGTCCATGTTGCAAGCCAGGACTGGGATGTGAGGGTACTGCAGGCTAGTTAAAGCATTTCCTGGCTTCCCATTCGTCAGGAGGATATCAATGATGAGCTGAAGGTTTGTCTCCCATCTGATTGGCTCACCAAATAGTATGACAGCTGTCACACATAAAGAAAATAATACATCTTTTAAGATATTTTATGTGATATACCAGGCCGATTCACAAAAATTGAGCCCTTCTTTGGTGTGGAACAGGATTGATTTAGATATTTATTTAGATATTGTCATTAACACCGGAAAAAAAAATTGAAATATTGTTTTTTAATTTGAGGGTCATATTGCCAAGCAGTGTGTTGTAAGTCCTACCTTCTATTGGAGGTAGTTGTTTGGTTGGTAGAGCCTGAAAGATACGAAGCATTCTTAAACTGCTTTAAATACATACTGTATACATATACATCACATACGTTCATTTAAGACTAAATACTTACATTGTCTTTGGGTCTTCTATTGTGATCCACCACGTCCAGAAGAGGATAAGTCTCTCTCAGCATATCTATAGTAACAACATTTTGAAAGCCCAGACTGGATTTTTGTTTCAAGTTAAAGAGATACAGAAGTGAAAAAGTGACAGTGACAATGTAATATGAAACACCTCGGCTTCCAAGAAGTCCATGGCTTAATACTGGTCAAAATTCTAGTATGTAATGCTTTTGCCCATTAGTTACATCATCACGCCAACAACCAATTAAATTGGCACCTAGATCTTCGCTTTAAGGAAAGGATACTTCTGAGCCACCTCCTCTACAGGGCCCTGTCCTGACACTAACACACACATGTTGTGGAACTGAGTGAACATTCGCAAAGGACTGTGGGACAGCATCACCTGGTCCGGAGACACCTACAGACAAGAGAATGCAACAACAGAACAGCATTTAGCAATGCAGAGAATATATAATGTTATCATTTTATGTCATAAACTATAATATGGGGAACTTTATATTCTGTGTACTACTTCTATATGCCATGCCTATCCTCGCTGGTGGACTAACTACTGCTGTTTGATGCAAAGACATCACTATTTGTGCACTGCTCGAAGGTAAAGTCCCACCTAGACACCGGGTTGACACATTTAAAAGTTTTGAGACCAAGTTTTGAGACCAAGTTAAGCACCGCATACCTCAACATCCAACCAATGAGACAGCTGTTCCGCTTTGGTCTGCCTCATGCAGTTCCCAGCGTTTGTGACAAATACAACCGGTACTTTGTACTTCCCGCTCTTGTCCACCAGGTTTCTGAAGCACTGCTTTGCTGCTGGGATCGGGGTCCTGCCCCGGACCAGCACCCCGTCTATGTCAAATAGCAGCCCGAATGAGTTGTGGCCCTGCACAGCCAGACAGAGGAGTGATTATTTTGTCAGTTTGGCTGAAGCAGCAGAGAAAATATAAGTGGAAGTAGTTTGTGTTGAGACATTGAGGAGACATTGAGGACATGACAAGATTTCGTTGGTAGCCTATAAAACATGACTAAGAATTTCTATTAGTTGTGTAACATAACACTGACGTGGTAATTACACGAACTGTTCATGTAATGTCCATGTCAGTGTTACCTTACAGTTCACGATTTGTACACAACGACCACACTAGTCTCAATGCAATGTCCTAACACGGGTAAAGAACTTTGAATTTGTTAGAAATGATCTCATGTAACATGTAGGCTACTTACATGGCTGTAGTTTCGTTTTGCCGCCTCATCAGAGCTTCGTTTAAGTTGCTGCCAGCCAAGTCTGAAAGATCGAAATCTCTGCATCATTTTATTAATAGATAACAAGGCAGCTAGCCACTTATGTAGAACACGATGAACAACGTTTTGCTAGCATTTGTCAACTGTCAACTGTCATCCGATCAACCGTGAAGCGAACTCTCACTACTAGCATAGTGGCTAGCTCTGCTGTCAGTGGGTGCGCAAACTGCGCACGCGTGAAGCCGGACTGTTTCGATTTCTTAACAACACTAATGGAGTTTGCTCTGCGCCACACATGGATGTATAATAAGAAGGCGAGTCGGACACGCACGATCCTTTCCCCAGCAGCCTAGTAGGCCTTTTCAGAATAAAATTATATTGACCCCCACGGATATTCAAGGTTCGATTAGTTTTTATACACCTGTGCTTTTCCTCTTTGCTTGTATGTGTGTATAACACTAGATCAAAATACATTGTGCTTTGTCACATTGGTCATTGGCAAAAAAAATGTGATATTGGCGAATGACCTCACCTGTTGACCAGTGTAATGTATTCTAACATTATAAATGTCCAACAGAGGTCAGTGTTGTTTCAACATTTCAGAAATAATTTTTATTTAGCAATTTTTATTGTTTATTGTCATTTATTGTTATTCTTGGTCCACAAATTGTCTAGTGTGACCGGCTACGTTATTTTATAACTGTGTTTTAAAGCACTTTTAAACACTTTTCGATATCTCCTCACAGCCTTCTGGGTGTGTTCCGATTGACATCTCCTTGATTTTACTTTCAGTTTTGTTGCAGCTTAGGCTTTGACAACCTACACCTTTTTTTTTTCTTTTAGTAAAAACTCCATTAGAAACCAACGGGTTTTGGCACATAGGCATTTGTGAGGGTTTAACACAGACAAAGACCTGCGTTCTGATAAATGCTGGTTTCAAATAAAGTTCTGCTGAATTCCCACTCACAGTAGTACATGCTCATTAAATTCAACTTGTTGTATCAGATATCAGATAAATATTTTGGTAGACTGCTAATCAGGGGTTTTAAGAGTATTAAATTCGGACCTGTCTATTCTATCAAATGAAGCAACAATGCAATAATTTCCTTATCTATTGTGTCTTGTGTTCAGTGGTTGGCCCAAAATCTATCTATTCAATAGATCAATTCAAACAGACCAAACCTGTGGCATGAATTGTTACACACAATGCACCATCTGCATGACTCATGGAAACATTTCCAACAAGAAGGTTTACCTAGATATGAAATTTAAGATCAAACATTGAAGTTCTCTACAGCTGAGAGCTGAGACAATCCCACCGGGGAGAAATCAAAACCACATTTTGCACCGAATGTTTTCATCCTATGCCTAACCCTTCCCTTACTCAATGTAAGTCGCTTTGGATAAAAGCGACTTACAAATTGCCACCAAATTACCAAAAAATTACCAAATTGTAAATTAGTGGTTCTGTTTTGATTTTTATCAGCACCTTTTGATAATCCGGTAGCCTATCTATAGATACCAGATGTAGTTTGCACCTACAGTATAGATTCTGTAGCAGCAAACATGACATCCTCATCATATAGGGCCAAATAGCAATGGCCCCCCTTGACCCTTTCCAGTCCAGTCACAGTTTAGTTTCTGGTCATTTACCAGCTGCTGTAGGTGTCACTAAAATGACTTGAACTTAAAAGTGACCGATTTGTATTTGTGTCATACATGTTCTTTAATGGCTAATTAAATCACAGGAAATCAGTAACTGTATAATGATTAATTGCTTCTGGAGCATGGCATTTCGCTCAGTTTACTTCTATGACTGGGAGATTATATTAAATTATTACACATCCGTTGTGAGGGATGGTGAGTAAAACAGTGATAGACAGGCAAATCCTAAAGTATCCCTTTAATTAAACTCCATGTTGCTGCATTGAAAATACTAAGTGGGCGGGAGGCTGCCCTTTATAATGGGCAAGAACCAAACACATTTCCACGTTGAATCAAGTCAGTAATAAAAAAGAAAGATCCTCTCCATGGGAGATGCCTACCTACATGTTTTCACTGCTGAATGGTTCTCACTGTCAGAAGCTTACTTGCCTTCAACCTTCATCTTCTCCTGCTGCGATTAAAAAGCAATTTAATTCTATGTTAGTGCAACATAGTATGCTGCCTGGGTGCATGGCGGCTGCATCGCAGAGAGACCACATCACAGAGTAGTCCACCAGAGGCCTCCCATGGCTTCCAGACAAGCTGAAGTTTACACTCCTCCTCACTGTCTTCAAGGAGTTGAGTGGCTGGTGTCACCCTGACAACCTCTATTGGCAGGATCCTGGCCTCTAGCTGCTGGAAGTCTCCAATTTCGACATTCTGTCACTCAACTCTTGCATGTCTTGTCTGTTTTTCTGTCTGTCGGTCTGTCTCTCACGCTGGCTCTCCCTTGCCGTCTGTTTTAGGCCTGACCACATAATAACAGACCTATATTAGAGGCCCTTTCCAAGTGCATCCACTCCCAGTCACCTCCCTCTCAATGGGGGCATATAAGTCTCTGACACAGGGGGCACTGCTTGCCTAAAGGAACCGTGCTCAAGCATTTTGGAAGGCTAGCTAGTTTCCCACCTGTTTTTACCCAGAGCCAGGAACCAATCGACCAAACCTGACCATGGACAACCACTCATACAACTACCCATCGGACTGCACCCCGCTCACAAGCTGTAAGTCGGCCCGCAAGCCGACCGGCTCCACGGTGGTGAACATGGGAAACGGCGGGAAAAATCCTCCGAAGGATTACCTGCTCTGGTCGCTGTGCAACACGCTCTACGTTAACTTCTGCTGCCTGGGCTTCATGGCACTTATCTACTCCATTAAGGTGAGATACAGGGGTCCTTGCTCACTGCTGCTCTTTGTGTGTTTGTCTCACACTGTAAAAAAATTGTAAATCATCAAGTTCTTCTGAAAACCTTTTTTTTTTACAGTGCAGTTTGGGCCACGCGACTAACATGAAACATGAAACATGAAACATGAAACAAAATAAATAATAATTAATGATAAAGATTTGATTTGGAATTCTTTTGTCATATAAAAAAGCAACCTTTACTAAGTGTAAACTCCAGACAGATGTATGTGTAGATGTATATGTTCAGTTAAAAAAAACGTCCTACTGAAATACAAATACTACTGAAATACTGATGTGCTGAATGAATGTTTAGCCCTTTCTACTTTTATTGGACAGCCTTTTCTAGTGTTATGATGGAAATAAAACCTTAGACCTAGTTAAGAGTTTAAAAAATAGCTCACCGCAAGTTGAGTACGGCAGAATAACAATGCTGTTCCTCTCTAAGGGAGCAAGCTGGGTCAAGTTAGCTTGACAACTTGTTTTCTGTACTTATGGAGTGTTCCTGCATAAGTAGAAGCAAACTATGGATATTTTATTACATGAACAAAAACTAGTTCTACCATAGCAGAGACTTAATTGTAATGTTAATTTCAATGGCAAGACACGTGACAGAGGTTGGTGAGCTGTGAAGAAACAAGAAATTACATTTAAGTAATCACTACTCACTAAGTAACCTTAGTGAGTAGCTAAAGTAGTTAAAAGTATATAGGTGTCAAACGTTTTATTACTACCTGAGAGATAAATATTTCATGAACGCTCACCACAAAAGGGTGTGTATTCCCCTTATTTAAGACCTTTTCTGTGGGCCGTCCACATATGGTGCTCTGAATGACAGGCCCAGTAATGGCACAGAACTCAAATTAAAGGCGAAGCTCCTGGCCGTCTGTCTGGGGAGTTAAAAATGGCGTAAGTGGCATCTACCTAATAGGCATGTACTCATGGGAAATTAAAGAGCGCTCTGGAAAGTCACTCCAAGATATACAAATACATTTACAATGTGGTTGGGGATTTGAAATCAGTCTAGCCTGCTGCCGCTTCTAACCTGGACTGTTTTGAGGATTAACTATGATCTTCAACTTAATGCTAAACATCTTCAGATCAACTTGAATGGCTATGAACGACCCCGTAATTCTTAAGTACATTTTGATGGTAAATGTTTGGTTTCTTTTGGCGGAGACAGTTTCCTTGTCCTACGTGAGTACCGTGAAAACTGCAATTTATTTCAGTGGGTTGTGTATGAGTTGTTTAAAAAAATCGTGCGTGTGTGCACGTGTACATGTGTGTGCTTACGCGCGTGTGCTGGGTGTGTGTGTGTGTGTGCTGGGCGTGTGGACAGGCCAGGGACCAGAAGACCCAGGGGAACCTGCAGCTGGCCCAGGAGTGTTCGGACAAGGCCAAGTGGTACAACATCCTGGCCGCTGGGTGGAACCTGCTGGTCCCCCTTCTGGCCGTCGTCCTGCTGGTGCTCCTCCTGGTGCACCTGGGATCCTCCCAGGGCTCCTTCGACTTCTTCGGCGAGGACGGCTTCCAGAGCTTCATGAAACTGTTCAGCTGGTAGACGTGGAGCTGGGAGATCGAGCCCGAGAGAGAGAGAGAGAGAGAGAGAGAGAGAGAGAGAGAGAGAGAGAGAGAGAGAGAGAGAGAGAGAGAGAGAGA
>JAOEHI010054174.1:0-14314 GCA_025447815.1 Percopsis transmontana | reverse complement strand
CCCCCCCCCCCCCCCCCCCCCCCCCCCCCCCCCCCCCCCCCCCCCCCCCCCCCCCCCCCCCCCCCCCCCCACGAGAGACAAGTGTCAGCCACTCAGCCACGTTTTTGTAACCACAAGGCCAATTCCAGACACAAATCAAGGACTGTCCCTTTTAGAACCATATAGTCAAAAGTAGATTGGAAGTGTTTGTCAAAACATAAGCATAAAACGCAAACATAAGGTACCTCCAAAATGTAAAGAGTTACAGCCAGCAGCCTCCATTGTTTCACATAAGCACACATTGTGTACAGTATATTAAGCTAATTGTTACCTCTAATTTACCAAAAATAGAGCTTTACATTCATGCAAATTCCAATTTTAGGATTGGAATTTTAGGATTTTTAGGATTAAAAAATAACAATGCAGAGTGTGCGACATGTGCGACATATGGCTGTCTAAAAATCTCAAAATCAGTAAAGGCACACACATAGATAAAGTCCCATACACACAGTGCTGAAAATTGTCCTATCCTAATTTAGAATGCACATTTTCTCAGGAGTGCTGCAGCAGCGATGCATCGACCTCAATGAGTCAGTTAGTGTCTCTTATCACAACGTTTTACCCACTGAAGGGGAAAGAAACGTCTCAATGCTTTATACTAGCATCACAAAGGTTAGCCTAAATATCTAAGGCGACGGGTCCATTTAATACACTGTAGCCTGCAGGCAAAAGCTCCTTTCCCTTTATTGCTCATTCTCTAAATCCCTCTCGCGTTACTACTGTAGCGGTAGCAGAACATTTACAGGTCCTAATTGAACCTGACACTTCAGTTTGACTGAGTGATCCCTGTGATCCAAATACTATCAGAGTAATGGGTGTTTATTTCGGAAGTGAAGACCGTGTAGTGCTGCTGTCGGTTGGTTTTTCCCTCACTCCACTTTACATGAACAGGGACAAACGTTGCAGCAACAATGGGAGGTTTACTGTGAAAGCAGTAAAACCAAGTGTGAGGCTTTAATATCATACTGTAGGCTAAAGAAAACACAGTTTGATGATGACACATTTGTGACATTTATATAAAAAAGATTCTACATAATATTCCTCAGTTATGAAAGCTTAGTAGATCATAAGTCATGGTTCTGTAACACCTGCAAATTTGATATCTATACCAAATGGACACATTTTTTGTTTTTAGTAGGTTATCTAGTTCTATCGTATATGCCCAGCCAGTTCTAAAGGTGTGGTTCCATATCGTAAAAGAATGCAGACTATTTTGTCTTTTATTCAATCAAAGTTTTAAAACCTCTTTGCCCGTAATACTTTAGCTCCCTAATGATGAAACCTGACTCGCTGCTTTTGTTAAGGCAGATAACAGTGTGATACTCATATAGCTGGTAGGAGTGGTGGAAGCCCGGCTTTAATGCCATGGCTGAGCCTCTCTGTGGTGACTTGGATACGTGATCATTATGAGGCCTGCCAGGCTAAGAGATGCACACAGTGGATGCCTGGAACCTATCCTGAGATTCATGTACCCTGCCCTCAGCAACATACAACTATGGTGGGTACTGTATGTACTGTCTGTTCACAAAATACAAGAAACACCATAACTCAACACTGACTAACTACTATAATGCTAGTTATAATACTATTAATAAGAAAAAAATCTTCTTGCCTGTTACAAATATGTGATATGTGATAGCTCTAAATTATTTATTAAACATGACAATAATACAAAACAATAGTGCATTTCTCAATGGAATACTTCTGGTACTTTAAGCTGTGTATCAAATGGGAATTCTGAGAAATGCATACGCACCTTATTTTAGACCAATATTTAAAAACTCCTTTTGATATTCTCTTAATAATTTCATTACATTTTTAATTTCATTTATTTATTTATTCCAAAGGCATGTGTTGATCATACTACTACAGAAGGCATCCTGAACATCTCTTAACCAACATATGGTACTTAAACAGCAGCTGTTAGAGCGCTACAGGGTTGTGGAGCACATTAGCTTGTCTAGCATGCAATTAAAGACCTCCAGATTGTTTCCATCTACCGCAAGCTTCTGCTGGCATATTATGAACAGATGAATGAGTGAATACTTTTTTTTTTTAAAGCATCTGAACAGTTGGATTTAGTTTTGCTTTCAAACTTTGTCCACTGAGGATGGAAATTACTAACATTTTAAATTATTCAACAATTATAATTGTTTTAAATTATTTAAAATGTATACACTTTACAACAATATGGTAAACATTTTAAATTATTTAAAATGTACACAACGTACTGGCAACTGAGTGAAGAGTTGGAGGATTGTTGTTTGAAACACAAATGTTACATTGCTGTACGGGGGAGGAGTAAAAAACAGTGTGTGTCTATGAGAGCTGTAGGGAGAGGAGTAGTTAATGGGTGTGAGCCACCAACGTGCACAACAACAAGAGGGGATCTGGACATGAAAACGAAGAGTGTCGTTGTAGGCCTAATTACCAAATGATGGACAGGTCAAATTATATAAGAGTAATAGGTAGTATCTACAGGAGTGTTACCACATTGTTGTAAAGTATACACTTTAGCACATTGTTGTAAAGTGTATAAAGTATAGTGAAGTATACACTTTACAACATTGTTGTAAAGCGTATAAAGTATAGTAAAGTATACACTTTACAACAATGTGGTAAAGTATAGATTATACACAAGTAACCACTGTTGGAGCACTATTGTTGTAAAGTGTACTTACAGCCCACCATCATCATGGCCACGGAGAAGATCTTCTCACCGTCTGTGGTTGGAGCAATGTTGCCAAATCCAATGGTTGTGAGGCTCGTCATGGTGAAATAGAGGGAGGAAATGTAGAGCGTGTCCTTATTGGGGCCACCCTCCCATTGCCCTGTGCCACTTGCGTTATAGCGGTACGGCGTCCCAGTGCTAAGGGCCAGCTGGTAGAGCCAGCTGTCTGCCTTTATGGTGTTGGTGGCCTCGTCTATCACCTCGTGGTCTCCTATGCTGTACCAGATGCAGGCCAGCCAGTGGGCGACCAGGCCAAACACACACACAAGGAGAACCAGCACCGCTGCCCCGTACTCCAAGTAGTGGTCCAGCTTCCTGGCAACCCTGCCTAGCCGGAGCAGCCGGATCACCTTTAGTGAACTAAACAGGCTGCTGAGACCCTGAGGAGAGAGGGGGGACATCACAGAGTCAGGGAACAACAACAGGTACTTGTACAACAGGTACTTGACTTGATGAAGACTGTCCGAACGCACCATAGTTCCCTCAACTGCCCCTATGGACATTGTTTTGAATGGTTCTGGCTGATTAGATTGACTTAAAAGAACCAGTCATAAAAAGAACATTCCAGGCTCAACAGGAATACATCTTTCTACAGTAGCACTTGCGGGTCACTGTGAAGAAGGCCCATTGGTCATTTACAAGTACTGCAGTTTTCTTATCGATAAAAGGTGCTAACTGCACATTGTTTCAGCAAGTAAGAAATGTTTGTGAGCGTGTAAATAATTTAGCATCTCGCTGTTTTCAGAAATTCAAACCCCTCCAACTGCTTCAAACAGTGAGAGGTGGGGAAAGCCGACGCAGATGTTGACATTTCTATATAACAATATTTCTCGGAAATTCACTTTGATCCAAGCATGCTTGGACTTCCTAAAAATTTTAAGGCATTGTCTTAATCTGCTTCTCATCCCTGTTGATTTCCTGGTGGGCTTTAGACTCGAAGGGTATTTGGAGCGTCTTTCTCACTGGGAGCACGTGCATCTCTTCTGTACGTGTGCTATTCCTGTGAAAATACGAGATGTCACGGAGATGATTTGTCGATGATGGCCCGCTGATGGAATCCTTCACACAGGACACAGACAAAGAACAGAAATATAAATTGATGTATTTATTATGTAACAATGTGCAACTGACTGGAAAATATATGAAACAATAAAACAATCGCAGACTATAAGAATGATCAAACTTTAAGATGACTAGGACTCATCTCTCTAGGTGTATTTCAAAACACAAACCATGGGGCAGAAATATGGGGCCCTGGGGGCAGTATAATATCCTCATCAAGGAGTGTACCTTTAAGCAATAAAACACATGTAGCAAAAAAGAAAACTAACTGCAGTCTACGTACAACATATTTAAACTGAATTACCTCATCTAAATTTTCGAATGCGTTGATGATGTCGTAGGGCAGACAGGACAGCAGGTCGATGACGAACCACGTCTTCAGGTAGTTCATTCGGATCAGCCTGGCGTCCGAAATGACCTCTCCGGCGGGGCCCACAAAGGTAGTGTGAAAGTTGAGGACGATGTCGACCAAGAAGATGACGTCCACGACACTGTCCACCACCAGCCAGGCCAGATTGCTCTGCTTGGTCTTGAAGGAAACGTTGTAGGGCACCATGATGGCAGTGTAGAAGGTGAGGATGAGGATGACCCAGTCCCATGTGGTCTTGAAGGTGCAGTAGTGGAGGATGATGTGGGGCGGAGTCTTTGGGGCTTCTTGCTTATATTGAGGAAGAATGTCTGATCCCAGCTGAAGAGCCTTTAGTGGAGATACAAAAAAACAAGGCTTTTACCAAACCCTTAAGGCTACATCAGTGGATATGGACTTAAAGGGAAACTCCTCGATTTATAACTGGCATTACAAAAACATTGTTGTTTTGGTTTGAAACTCCCCCTCCCACACCTGACTGCTGAGTGGCTGGCACTCCCCTCTACCCCTCTATCCCTCTCCCTACAGCACTCCTGAGCCCATACCATTCTCTACCTTTCCTACAACACAGCTATGTTTCAAACATAAACTGTGAGCCTGGGGCTCTAATTTAGGATTCTGGGGGTGTTATAATGCAATCGAGGAGTAAACCTTTAAGAAATGTTCACTTCCTATTCCTTTTAGGAGGTCTGTTCCATCACTATGAAAGAAAAATGCTTCCACACTTGATTGGTGGCACAAAGTAATGACAATGTCCTTTTCAGAGGTAATTGAAGCAAGTTGGTAGTCTATTCTATATTTTAGAAGTGTTGACTGATTAGCCACTGCTCACCTCAGCCAGTCTGGAGTGCTTGTGGTTGACCTCAGGCTTGCTTAATGGTGCTAACTGTTGTACAAGGTTGCGGTTGTTAGTGAGTGCCCGTGTCAGCCTGGCAAACTTGGTCCAGCCTGCATAGAGATAACAGGATAGATTGCTGCCCTAGAGCACACCATTTCAGTTATGACAGTTAGTGTACTCACAAAATGACCAATAACCAATAATGAAACGATACTGCATTAACTGTGGATACATTTCGCCAATTCATAAAATAACCAGAAATGTGTTTATACACGTACAGTACATGTATTCTCTTGTTCCCAGTTAGATTGTGACCCATGTGGCCTGATCTCACCTTTCCTTCTGTTTGATATAAATGATTTAGTGGCAGTGCCACACAGATTCACTAGGAATATGCCACTGTGTACACTAGTGTTTACTGACCCCAGACAGAAAGGACCTGGACAGTTTTATGTTACATACCAGAAATGATGCCAGTTTACTCATTGCCACTCATGTGATTGGATGTTTTAAGTAGGGCTTCATACACAATGGGAGAAAAATATACCATCACAGTTACCGGTGATGAAACAGAGGCAGTTACTGAACACCTTGGGTTTCCTATGGAAGCTTTTGTTGAATAGTTCTTCTGACAATTTTGATATTTTGAAATGTTCTAAGAATAGCGTATAGAATCTATGAACGTATAAGTCTTAATGCGAAAATGCAACAATCACCACAGTATTTCTAACCTCTGGTGGATTCATCTTCGATAGGCTGTTTGAAAAGTGTGATGTCTCTGAAGGTGCAGAGGAAAAGCACCATCTTATTGTTTTCATTTCTGATAGGGGCTACCTGCATATAAAGCCATATTGGTGTCCCTGGATACATGAAAAAGAAAGAGAAAGAATAATTAATGACACAATAACATAACTTAATCCTATTCTTAAGTTTGCTTAAACATTTCAATACTTACTAATCATTCTCAATATAGCAATATACTTACTATTCTTTGTATACAGTAGCACTTCAAAGAAATTTGACTCATAGTTGTCAAAGGTCTCTCTGATTTTGTCTATAGTGTTCTTATCAGTCAGTTCTCCAAACATGAAGCTGTATTGGTCAAAAGAGGAGGAAGAATGAGAGTGTCTGCAAATGTTACTGGGAAATGAGAGGAGAATGTAGCGATCATTTGAATTCTTGCTTGTATGTGTTTATTGCATTTGCGTTTTTTATATATACAGACCACTGTAAATCATAATCCTTAATGTTGCTGTTTATATATCTTATTCTCGGGCATCATAAAAGAAATGGCAAAACTAAGGTACAATATATAACATTGCTTCCAGGTACAGAATGGCCTATTAAATTATTTTAATCGGTGTTAAAATTGTGCAATAATTTATATGCTGTTATTAAAGTGTGATACACTACGTTTAAAAATAAAAAGTTGAAATTCAGTTGTAGTTTAATAATGCCCATGATAAATCCTTTGTGTAGGTAGGTAACAGAAGGCCTCTTACTTGCATGTGCTGCTTTTGTGCATGACTTCAGCTCTGTGGTAGCCAGACAACTTGCAGAATCCATCGTTGCTATATACTACTGGCCATTCCACTATTTGTGCATTTCCCAAAAAAAAACTAGTTTCTGAAATTAAAACACAGATAACAGAAGGAGGGCAATATAAAGTCTTAACAGTGCACAACAAACATGCATACACTTTTAGACTTTTATTAAAAGGACCTAGCTAGCTCAATATTCTCTTGTTTTTGATATTCATTTGTTTATTCATTTGTTCATTTAGGCTATGATTTCAAACATCCTAAAATTACAAAAATGTCGTCCCCCGCGTTGGCCTATTTATCATTCTGTATAATCATGTAATAGCCTATACGCTTTTCTCGCGGGAGATTACACTGAGAGCTGACGTACGCCTAAATCTTTAATTAATAGGAAGGTAGGCTATCGTAGAAATTGAGGACAGACCCAAGACAAACCAAGTTGCAGAGCATCATACTGCATTTTCCTATTTTGTAGCCTATACTTTATTCTTTCAATACAACCAAGGCCTCCTTAACCTTTAGCCAAATAAAACAAAATGTTTTGAGCTTGTTGTCTAATTGGCTCGTTACTTAAGTAACTGGTGCGTCCGATTGATCCAAGTTATGAATTAATATGCATGATCAAAATATATCAAAACATAACTTACCACTTGAGCGTCTGACAATATTTTCCAGAAAGGTGTTCTGCGGTGCTACCAGTCCTCTCTTGCCCCCATGCATTCTGGGTTTTTGTAGAAATAGTCGTTAATGCTGGAGGGTCTTCGCGACGTTTCTGGTCCCATCAGTGGCAGCGTGATGAAGTGGAACCTGCGTGCAGGCGGTGCACGAGGGGGTTGGCCAATTTACCTACTATCTAATTGCACCAAGAATGCTACAAAAATGAAATATATTTAAAGAGGGTACTCCTTCTCACAATGACAATTATTTTTCACTTTATAACCTTTTAGTTCTAATTTTATTTTAACAGTTTTTTTAGTGTGTTTGGGCGTGTGCACATTCGCGTGCGTGCTACTGTACGCGTGTACGTCTAGCAGCCTATAGCGTCAGACAATGCTAATTAAAATGTGCTTTCTGCAGTGTTACCTAAATATTGTTTTCACTGTACGTAAGATCTATAATGACAATTCCACATAATTAAATTCTTTATAGAGAAATATAGTAATGGGCTACATTCCAGACGATAATGGTATTATCGGAGTTTCGGTAGTCTAGTAGGTCTAACAACCCGCACACCAATCAATTGATCTTTAACCATTTATGAATAAGTTAAAACATCTCGGTTGATGATAATGTTTTTTAAGCCTCATACGTTATTAAAATCTGACCACTGATATAAATGAACGTTGATTTATAACTCATATAAATACATGTTTTGCTAGAAATCCTATGGCTGTTGTTATGGGGCTTGAAAGAGAGAATAACTAGTAGAAATAGAGCTTGCACAGTAGTAACAATGCAGTTCACAATAACTCCAAGAGGTGGCGCCAATTGAACATGTTCTATGTTGGAGTGGAAAGAGAAGAAGCGAGACAAAGGGAAAACAGGAAGCAGTTGACGCAGTCATTGGCTGTGTATTTGTATTTGTAATGGTTAACTTCGTTAACTCTGACGAACTTTGGAAGCGGGTGTCCAAATCTGCGTTTCAATGGCATTTATAGGGAGAATCCGCACTCAAAGCAGTGTTTGCAAGGGGAAACCACGGTGTAGTAGCAGTCGTTCTTTCTCCATTAAGACGGTGATGGTGTTGGTGCATGTCTTATGAAGTAATTGAACCTGCATCATCTCATTTACTGTTAGACAATTATATATTTCATGTTACTGTAAGATTATCCTGTGGATATGGTCTACGTTTTTAAATTACCATAGATAACTCAATTTTTGATTGAAAAGATAACGCGTTTCTTCCTAACCATGGCTAAATACTTCTTAAAGCCATTTGTACGACTGTGCAATTACCTTCAAGATCCTTGTCATGTTGCAACTTTTCAAAATATATGTGGTGTTAAAGGGACGTTCCCAGATAAACTGAACAAGGCGGAAGGCCACCTGTCACCCAGGGGTGAAAGCGGAGCCGCCAAAGAAGTTGTGGACCAGGAATATCCCCGGCAAAGACACAGCCCAAACGTTGCAGTAAATGGGGAAGTCGAGCCCGGATCATGTGGAGATGCAACCGTAACACAGGCCAACCAGGGTAGTTTTACTGGCAGCCCTGACAATGGAGCTAATGCCAGGGCCAAGCCCCTCCGTAAAAACTCACTGACTGGTGATGTAGGGCAGGAGTTCATTATACACAACAAGTTTCTGTTCTACCTTTTCACATTTGGAACAGAGCTTGGTAACGAGATGTTTTTTATTGTATTTTTCCCTTTCCTCTATTGGAATGTTGACGCTCTTGTCAGTCGGAGGCTCATTGTAGTATGGGCCTGGAATCTGTTTTTTGGACAGTCAACTAAAGATTTAGTTCGCTGGTCACGTCCTGCATCCCCGCCTGTGGTGAAGGTAGAGGTGTTCTACAATTCTGAGTACAGCATGCCATCGACACACGCCATGACTGGAACCGCACTACCCTTCTGTCTCTTCTTTTTGACATATGGACGGTGGCAGGTACAATAATTGTTTATTCATGTGTCATGGTCTTTCATGTGTCACTTTGGTTATTCATGTGTCATGGTCAAAATAGTGTCTGTAAGCACGTGCTATACAGTGTAGTTTGCACAGTTCAGCTGTATGTACCTTGCAGATATAAGAAGTCTTGCAAACAGGCCCATTAGGCCAACTGATTATCCAATGCGTCTCTTTATCCTCTCTCTCATAGTATTCTTTCCTCTTTGGATTGTGCGTGGCTCTCAGCTGGAGTGGCCTGGTCTGTGTGAGCAGAATCTACATGGGTATGCATTCTATCCTGGTAAGTCTATCAAATAAATAACAGATCTCCAAAATGATCCACATTGCCATCTAGAGGCATTATCCTGCATAGTGTGTGATAGTCTGGTCAAGCTATTGAGCACATATGAGAACACACCTATATCTCGTTAACTCCACACTATACAAAGTCCATTAATGTTCCTTCCTTGCCATTACATACCTCAGAGAACATCCTTGCTGTGAATGGATCACACCATATTACCTACCTAATGCAGAGACGTAATTGGTTGAGAGCTCCCTGTAAGATGGTTCATAAACCAATGACGGACAGCAGATAAGATTAGATTCAGCAGTGGTCTCGCCAAAGAAGGGTTGCAAGTTTCATCAGCATGTGAGAATATTGATTCCCGCTGAACCTTTAGGCTTCTGTCATACAAAGTTGTAATATGAATTTAGCATTTATTATTAACCCGGTTTGTATGCCCTTTTCCAGGAGGTAATTACAGGCTTTCTATACAGCCTTCTGATCCTTGCCTTCTTCCAACAAGTGTTGGACAAGATAGACAACTTCTACATGATGAACAGCTATGCTCCACTTGCAATCGTGTTTTCCCACGTCAGCCTGGGTCTAGTGGCCTTCTCTCTCGATTCCTGGAGCACCTCTCGGGGCGATACGGCCCAGGCCTTGGGCACTGCCGTCGGGGCTGCTCTGGCCACCCACGTGAACCATCAGCTGGGGCTGCTGGTCGATCCACCGCTCTCGGCCTTGCCCCTAACCATACCGCCTCTGAGCGCCACCTTGCTGCTGCGCTCCCTGTTGCGCTTCCTGATTGGAGTAGCCGTCATCCTCATCACCAGAATGGGGATGAAGGCCATTACTATTCTATTTCTGTGTCGAGTACATGCGCTGCCCTCAGATAATGTACGCCAAGCAAGGCAGCAAATGAAAGTGGAGCTGCCCTACCGGTATATAGTCTACAGCGTTGTGGGTTTTAGCTGTGTCTGTATTGTTCCGATCTTCTTCAATATCTTAAACCTTGCCTGAGTGCCTAAAGATGCACTTCTCACCGCAACCCCCAAACTTTCCTCCCCAGCTTATGGTCTATGTTGCTGTGTGGGGGGAAGGGTAGAGAATGGTGATGAGTGTAGGTGTGCTGTAGGGAGAGGAGTAGAGTAAAGAAAATTGGTGTGCTAGCCTCTCAGGTGTGGGAGGAGCATGTGTTGCCCTTGTAGTTGAAACCTGCGTTACACAAGCAGTGCTTTTGTAACGCAGGTTTCTACTACAAGGGCAATTCCACACAGGTCAAATTGTGTACCTGTAACATGGTGAAGGCAAATGCGACAAAGTTTGAACCGCTACCCTAGTAATGCTCAACATAGCATGTAGCTAATTTGAACCTTGATTTTTAAATGTGCAAAATAGTGTTGCGCTTGAGTTGAATACTAAAGAATCTATCTATATCCATGTTTGGTAGTGCTTTAAAATCGAGCAGTCAACTGTACGACAATTTCTGTGATGAAATTACTATTTATTGTCTAGTAATTGCCTAATAATTAAATATTCGAATGGTATGCAATAACTCCTACAGTAACGGGTGTTCTGCCTGTGTAGCAGCTTTGACATGGCTGTGATGTGCAGTCACACCCAATGTACAAGATACAGTCATGTGAGGGTTAATTCTGTGCATAATAGTCCCAATGCTTATTAGTATTTGCTAGTCAATTACTACATTATACTTTTTTCCTATACATTTCTTGCTGTTTATTCAGTACTTTTTTTACGATGTTATTAAATGTGTGAAATTTGAACTGTTACTGTGTTTTAAGTGTTTTAATTAAAATACCAGATAATATAATCAGAAAATTCCATGATTTTAGAGAAATAATAAAACAAATGTCTGTATCATTAAACTGTGGACTGACTTGTATATTATGAGTTGAATTGTACTGATTCAACTGATACACCTGAATTGTATATTACTGAGTAATTTACAGGGGAGATTATTAAAGTGTAAAATATTGTCTATTAAACTAATAATTACCCACCGGTAATATATTCAAATATTAGCTCCTACCTACATACCTGCTTTGACACATTTGTGAGTTGATTTGCGGTCACAAAGAAACCGGTATGTGAGGGTTTATTCATTGTGTAGAAAAAAGTTCTTATTTACTGTATAGTGATTACTGTTGCACTTAATTACTTCATAATTCTGAGCTATTTCATTGTTTTCCTTTGTATACTAGCTACTTAGCGTTGTCGGATTACCTTTGCCTGGGATGAAATTGATATAGCTGGTGTAGGTGTAGCCTAACCTTAAACTAGTCAGATAAGATATTCAGGTGAATCCTCTCACTTCTTCTCACTCACTAAGATTCTGCCTACTGTCTTATCTGTAGTTCTATAGCCCAGTTTTACAGGCAGGATCACTATTATTTAAAGTTCACAGGTGGCTAACATGGTATTGATGACCTTCGACATTGCAGAGACATGGTATTTCTTTGATTCAATAATGTTTCACTTCTAAATACCTTCCCAGTGGCACAAACGCCACTTAAAATCTTCACGCAACCTCAAACTTGACATACGTGTACGACCAAAACATTTGGTTTGTTATGGGAAATTTTATTTTGAAAAGAGATACAACGGAAGTCGGTGATCATATGTTTAAGCCAATGGTTTACTAACTAGAGTACGTGCTAGCGCAGTAGCGAAGGGAATTTGTATGCTACGTTCAGGTTGTTTACGTTTGCCTATTTTATTAAAACATACCTGCCACTCCTGTATTCGCTATTGTTATAGTGTTGCAGATAGCTGACAAACTAATGCACTACTGGTAACGTTACTGTAACTTTGATCACCTTGCCTCCGTGATTTCCTTTCCTGAGGTATGCTAGCTGTTTAGCTTACTTTTGTAAGTTGTGACATAAGTCTCCTGTACACCTGTACAGATGCCACCTTTGCAAAAGGCAAATGGAAGAGAGAAAAAAAGGTAAGACCAAGTTAAGGTTACTCAGCTAAGCCCCTTTTTGGTGTTGCACTTGCCATTGTAAATTGACTTGAAGCTTTATTAGAGTTTCTCCAGAGACATTATAGAAGAGACAGACCACTTTAATACTGTATAGTACTCAATGGGAGCATTACAAGATGGCTGCCGAGTGGCCAGTCTCTTCTATAATGTCTCTGGTTTCTCCTCTGCCTCTTATTCAGACCACAGTTAGATTGGAAGTTTGTGCAGAGGTTCTGCAGCATCCAGAAGATTCTGTTTCCGTCATGGAGGAGCCAGAATGTACTGATGTTTGGGACATTACTTGCTGTCACTCTGACAGGTAGCGTTTCTGTAGTATCATAGTTAAAACTCAATAGAGGTTGTTGGAAAAAAATATATATATATTCACGTATAAAATGTTTATTTACAAACAGACTTGACTGTAAGAGTAATTAATTAATATTTTACTTTATTTTACATGAGCTTGTGAATAATAACAAACCACCGGCTCCTCTTTTTACGTCCATTAGAGCAGCTGGTAATATACCAAGTGGGTGTCATTCCAAGCCAATTCTACGGGGTGTTGGGGGACAAAGATTACCCAGGCTTCAAGAACCTTGTGAGCCTAGCGATGGTGCTCATAGTACTCAATTCAACTGTAAGTTGACTGATCAATGCTATTCTATAAGAAAATTGCAGACAATATAATGTATTTTAAAATAATATTCCATATATTTGTTCAATACTCTGAACACATAAATAGCACATGGCCAGAATGAGAACTAGGGGTGTGCATTCAGACAAATTTTGATGTTCAAAAGATTGGCGGGCTCACGGTTATTCAGTTAATAGGGAGGGGGACACATCTTATGAAGAGAAATAATTAATCTGTATTGCCTATTAAAGGCACAACAATCAAACTATATTGAACTCTATTGTTTGTTATAAGCCATACAATATTAAAACTTACAATCAGTGTTTCAAAACATAAAGTCAGTGTATGTTTACCTAAATCTCTTCCAAAACGACAAATTTCATGCTGCTGCCAATACTATAGTTCCTCCATGACTTCCTGTGATGTAATGTGCACGACTGGTTAACTGGATATTTAAAAAAAAAAACATCCACACCCCTGGTGAAAACACTGCCACATTTACCACCTTTTGAGGATTCTGTATATTTTGGCCCAATTCTGAATTCCTTCTCAATCATTACAATTTATTGCACTTAAGATTACTGATTTATGCCATAGACGGTGCATTACAATTTATATCCAATTTAATATTTGAACTTTTTTTTTTATTGCTTGTAAATAAGCGTTTCTTTTACAAGGTCAGGTTAGCCTTTTCTGTGTATTATATAGGCTGATCTTAAAAGGCAAAGGCTTTAAATTGGCGTTATGTTTTTGAGGAACTGAGATGAAGCTGTCAAGACTCGATCCATGTTTAAGTCTATCTAAAATATGTTGATGTCTCTTTAAATCCCATTACATTCACTTTTGACCTTCCATATCCTACTGTCCGACTGTGTCCCGATCTTTTTCTCTCTGTCTTAGTTAAAAAGTGTGGACCAGTACATATGCAGTCAGATGTTTGTTAGCTGGAGGAAAACATTAACCGAGAGCCTACATGAAGTCTACTTCCAAGGCAGGGTCTATTACACGCTCAACGTACTCAGAGAGGACATAGATAACCCGTAAGGCTGTAGCTTTTGACTCTTTTTGACACCTTTTGACTCTGTCAATAAACATTGAGCACTCAAATGCAAAACTAAATATTTACTATGTAGGCAGGATAGTCTAGTCGTCTGGGTGTTGGACTCCCAGCCGTAAGGTCGTGGGTTCGAGCCCCAGAGTCGGCCTACCTGTAAGCATCCTTGAGC
>JAOEHI010054173.1:0-14315 GCA_025447815.1 Percopsis transmontana | reverse complement strand
ATCAGGAAGGGGGTGGGGGGTCAAATGGGGGGTCAAGGCGTTTTTTGGGAGGGTCTTGAGACCCCCCAAGACCCCCCTGGCGCCGCCGGTGGACATTATACATGATTGAGTTTTCCTTACCTCTCAATGGGAAGACTTGATGTAGAAATGTGGAAATATCTTCAAATTACCATAATCACAATAAATAAATACTCAAGTTAACTGCCTTTTCAAACACTAATCTTGTCCCTTGATTCGACTCGAAAATATGTTGAGGCAACTTGCATAATATGGCCTATATATCATTTTCGTGTACATTAAATATCAATGCCAGCGCTTGTGTAAGACCGGTTAGTTATTTTTCTCAGCTAGGTATTTTTGTTGCATGCCAGGTGCACTGGAAGAAAACCCAACAACTATTTGATGGTTCCCATGAAGGGCTAAATGAACAGAAAAAACAGGCAGAATGACGGACTGTGATTTGTGTCACAATCAGTAGCTCTTGTAGCTATTACTTGTGACACTAATTTGAAAATCAGCATTAGAGTTGATCATCCCGGCCACTTTTCGCAGCGGTACATTAAATAGAAGTATCTCCTCATAGCTTCTTAGCCGAAAACAAAAGGCCAGAGGCTTTTCTCCGTGCTTTTCAAGCCTGAGCCGAGGCATTCCATCATTAAGAGGGTTGGCCCAAGAAAACCATTTTACTTCTGGAATGTTCTGTACTCACTAGTTTTGTCTTTCATGCTCGTTCTCTTTAAACAGTGGTGATTTTGGCACTGGTCTGGATTAGCTACTAATTAGCCTCATTTTTTTAGATGAAATTTGAGGGCTTGAATGAAATGGTAGCCCTCTCTATTGTCCTGCTGAATTGTGGGAGGATTATCAGGCTGCGCTGTAATCCTCTTAGTATCCAACAAGGCCACTCTCCATCATTCTTCTGTCTCGAAATTTTCCTTTGCCTCCTCTTCTCTTATTTTCTCTTCTCTTCTCTTTTCCTCTATGATGAATTTCAACAGTTTTTCCACAGACCTGCATATCAATGTAACGGATGGTATTGGAAGCATTGTTACAGCTAGGGATCTCTTTTTTTTCTCTTTCTTTACAGACATTATCTTCTTTTCAGACTTCTTCTCTTCTTTCCAGACTTTGATCTGAAAGTCCTGTCAAACCGCCAACACTACATTTAATTGGAAGCCTGTGCTGGAGCTAAAATAATAATATTAGTTTTCCTTCAGATCATGACATCAAGAAGTAAAGTCTAACTGTATAGTAGAAGTTCATTATTATTCAAAATGTAAATGAACATTTTGGTTAGTGTGTTTTCAGAAAAATATAGATTTAACCAAGATAAAGTGGCTGGAGGGGAAGAAGGGTGGCAACACTATTAAGTTGGTCAGAAAATACAGTACACCCTTCTGTGTCTGCGTACTCATTACTGCCACTGGCCTGTTAATTTCTCATTACATTAGCACTCTGTCCTCAGTGACAAGAAGTGTAATTGGCAATAAACAAGAGGCCAGATGTAGTAATAATAATAATAAAGTGTTTTTCCCCCCCACAATGTCTCTATTATGGAGCATGGATGTGTATAATACCACTTTATGGCTTTTATATATATTGTAAAATTCCTGGAGTAATTTTTATTTAAATGAGACTAAATGTCTTCATTGCATGACTGCCTTACATATCATTCAACTAGAAAACGCAGGCATTCTACTGTGTAAGTACAGTTTTTTGAGCTTCCAATTATGAAATGCATATAAAATGGATTTCTGATGGCGTCCTGCGCGGTTAACCACAGCCCACTACGCTAAACTCACACTTGTCATCTGGTCTGTGTTGTCTGCAGGCGACCCCAAGAGCTGGCAGAACAAGTCTCTCCCCGGAGACCCCAACTACCTGGTGGGGGCCAACTGTGTCTCCGTGCTTATTGACCACTTCTGAGGATAGGCCAGCACTGTGGGATGTTGAACGTCAACCCACGGAGGGTAGGGGTGGACACAACGAAGAGGACGGACCCTCCGCATGCTTACACTCACCCACACTCACAATGACATATGAAGAAAACCCAGCGATTGCTATTTGCTGAAGTTGACCGAAGAACTGAAGATGCGTCGTAATGTTACAAAGCTGTCCTTTAAACTGTTCCCTGACTGAAGTCTCGACTCTAACGAACATTTAAAAAAGAAAAGAAAAAAAATATTTTAACATTGATGGAATGCATGCTTTATGCCACAGAAGAATGACACGTTATCTAAGCATTAAACATTATAACTATGGGTTTTGAGGATGTACCACTGAAGTACTTACAAATCCATATACGTAGGTGTATTTATACTATATATGCATACAGTGTATATATAGTTTTTAGATGTCATTTTCAATTTACTGAAATTTTTACAAATTTGATTCATTAAATTACGGTCTACACTTTGTTACACTAAAGTTTAACAGACCATAATATTCTATTACCTATTATTTTTTCGAAATGACTTTCCACTGAGGGAGTTTTGATGAAGGTCTGAGACAAGCGGGAGGAAGACTGTAGTCGAGCGGTAATGATGAAGACCATATTGGTAGTGTGTTTGCATGTCTGTGTTGTGATGAAGGTGTCGCCGCTCGTGAGCTGGATTTGAAGTCCAGGAATAATTCTAATGCTGTTTAGCAGGTTCTGTCAGAGACCAGACAGGTGCTTCCATTATTCCCCTCTTCCCTGTCGTATGGAACGGGATGATTGTTCCCAGGTACCGCGACCTCTCCCTCCCAGCTTGGGCGAGACCTATGCATGTGCTTTACTCAGGTCCAGAACCTGCTCTCTCTCTCGCTCTCTTTCTCTCTCTCTCTCTCTCACTCTCACTTTTTCACAAATAAGCAGCGATGCCTTATCTGTAGTTTATTCACTTTTTCAGTAAAACTAAGTTATGATAAATTATGGTAAACATAAAGCTTTGTTTTACCATTTTTGAGAACCTGCTATATAAAAAAAACTGGTTTGGCATAGAAGAACAGTTGATAAAGGATAATAAAGGTTTGCTCTCTTGATCTGCTATGCATAGAACGTCAACACGATTTTAAAAAGAAGAAAAAGTGGCTGTACATAAAGCTAGCAAAATGCCTTGGTTCTTTCTTTGTAAATGAACTTTTTGTATGTCTTTTGTTATTTTGTATAAAACTTAGAGAAAACATGTTTTTTTAAAAGTGAAAGAAGGAATATGGTTCTTTGTATTCAGTTTTACCCTCAAGCCTTGGAACTTATAACCGAACAGTAAAACATTCACCTTTTTCTATCGATATATTCCACTATATAATGGTCACATTATATACCTCTGGTTATTTACAGGACAGGAACGTGCTTGGGTTAAAGACATTTAATGTGTTCTTTTAAAAAGGTGTGCTCTGAAAGTGTTCCCCTCATTGATTTGTGATACTGAATGCTATTATGTGCCCTTAAATGTATTTTTGTACTAATAGACAATATATAATGTATGGCACACCAGTACTATTTTATTTTTAGATATAACACTGCTTTAACTGGATATTAGCTCTTCACGTGTGGCTGACTTTTTTTCTCCTCTGCGACACAGTTTTAAATATACCACTGTATTAATGAATAAAATCATTTTTAAAGTAAAACTTCTGTTAAAGTAAATGTTTCTTTTTTTTTTTTACGCAGTGGAAAGCGCACGTACTGTACCTTTTCCTGAAGTGGGACTTATTTTTATTTGTGTCCTTATTCTTAGACAGAAATTCGTGAGAGTACAATTATGCTGTTTTAATTACTTGATACTGCAACAACTCTCATACGGTCCACAGGTTTCACCGCTAGATGGTGCACAGGAGCTCTAAATCGGCACAGATCAGAGCCTCAACCTTTCAACTGTTTTCAAAGTGAGGTCCTTGTGAGATCCTGCATAACGGTATATTAACAAAAAATCTAAATGTTATTACTACCTGTACCTTAATTTGAGGACGGGTGTTAGAAAATGGCCCAATCAGTGCCAAAGCAAATGGGGGATAATTTAAGAGCAAACTTGGGCATTTTTGAAGTCATTAGACATTTTGTAGGTCTTCGGGCAATTTCTAGTCGAGTGACTGCTGTAGCTAAAGTGCGTTATTCTTTGTCAGTGACGTTACATGAGGTTTAACCATTTCAGTTGAACTATTGATGAATAAATGTGACAAATGCTTTTTTCCAACTCGATTTAAATGAGTTGGGTTGCATCGATTCTGTTATGTTGCGGCTAAATGTAAAAGTAGATGGGCTATGCAGTGGGTTCTATGCTACTGTAGTCCTATACGGTATTGTAGCCAGAAGTCGTGAATCATAGACATTTGGATGTTTTTTACCTGTTTGTTATAGAGCACAGAAAGCCACATCAACCTCTGTAATTGCTCAGTGTACATTTTTGATGTACCCCATCAGCATCTATGGACCGTAAAAGCCCACCTCCTTCATTGCTCTGTGCTCCATCGTAGTAAAAAAGCCCAACCACCCCCCATAAATGCGCTGCGAGTGGCATATCTCCAATGCGCAGTGTGGGAGCGATTGTAGACCTGCAGCGTGCATCTCTCCCACAGGAGAGTCCATGTGTACAGACTGTTAGTGGTAGATTTGCTGTTGTCTGTAGAAACAAGAGTGAATAGAAGCACGACTCACGCTGTACCACGGATCATTTACAGAAATTGGATATTCAGATATCTACGACCAAGAATTCGGCTTACTTGGGTTATTTGTTTTTGCTCTTCTTTTCATATAGCGTGGGCACTAGGTAGGCTACACACGTCTAGTAACAGAAATCATCTTTGGACTCGCCTTCGGAGGCAAGCATAACAATGGTGCAAGGTTGGATGACAGCATAATGATGGGCTTCCCGCCTTGACTTTGAGGAATGGCTTGTTATTTGAAGATTTCTTCCTTAACTCGAGCATACTCTACTCTTTTTGAACTGAAAATATTTTGACCTTTCGGGTTGGTGATGGTAAATATTTGGTAACTCGTCCAGTCGATTTTCTCACCACCTTTGCCGCACAAGATACAACGTTACGCATCTCGATTTTAGCTGATTTCATGGAGACCCTACAGCAGATCATTCTTATTGGATAGTGACTTAACTATAGTGTACGCTACAAAACACCACTATTAAACTGTATTTACTTTTGGGCGTTATTGTCCCATCTCGGTATAGTTGGTGAGGTTTTTGTTGGTTGGAGCGACAATGCCAGTGAGTGCTTTACCCCGTGGTGGCACCGGTTCTCTCAGTCCAGCGTCGCTTTCCCGTAGCCTTTCCAGACTCAGGGAGTTCAGGACCAGGACGCGAATCATGCTGGCCCTCGGAGTCTCTCAGATGGTTCTGGGAAGTCTGATCCTGGCCGTCAGTTTCGCCGCTCTCGCACTCACAACGTCGCCCAGGGTCAGACATTCGTGCCCTTTCTGGGCAGGATTCTCGGTGAGTATCTTAAACTAGTCGGCCTACTGTATGCCAGTGTGAATGAACCGTTTTTGTCGTGCCAGCTTTCAGTTTTTGCTATCTTTAGTTTTCAGGACTTTGCCTTTTTTGCGTGCGGCAGCAGTTAAAGCTACTTTATCTGAGAGAGCAGAGAACACGTGTACTACTGTACACGTGTTCTCTGCGCCAGGTGTGCTGTGCTGTTTCTAGCTCAGCGTGGGTTTGTTATACAGATTGTAATATCCACATTCTTTATCCATTTTAGACGCTAGTTACAAATAAGTAAATAAATATTGATGAGAGCACACTTCCCTGATTTCCCTTCCAGAGCCAATGTATGGTAGCAGGCCTGCTCCATTAATTATAGAGACACCAGGGCAGAGTGCAGGGGTGAGGAGGGGGGGGGGGGGGTCCGTGGCAGATGGGACATCTGTGGGTGTGTATGAGCATGTGTACATGCATGTGACATGTGGGCGTGTAGTTCCAGGGGAATTTTGAAATAACCTCACAGGGTTAAAGGTCATTCCTAATCAATGACGGAAAGCTCATTATTCTAGAATAGTTAACATACTAGCATTGTATCACATTTCACTGAAATAGAATAGTGACACATACAGTATATAAATAGTTGTTAGGATAGGTCAAATAGAGAGGACACATTTCCCCATGATGGATAAAGTGTCACAACAGTACAAGGGTAATGGCCATGACAGTGAATTGCCAGTAGTCAGTTAAATGAGATGTTAGGACATGTTTTCCCTTGCCAGCAGTGGGTTAACTAATGTGTAAAGAGGACATAGCCTACTGGCTTGCCTGAGCGTTTCATGTGGATAAAATGTGTCTAGGTGTGTTCTGTGTGTACATGCGCGAACACACACACACACGAGGAGAGCCACATTCTCTATTCTTTTCTCTGTGTGTGTGTGTGTGTGTGTGTGTGTTTCTACAATATGCTAGCTGTAGGCTTTGATGCAGGCTGGGCCACGGCATCAACCACACATTCTGAGAACCGTACCACAAACCCAAAGGCAATAAAAGCAAAAACACAGCCACTTCTTAAGTCTCATAGACTATGAAGTCCGGCACGGTACACGCCTATACTCTGTAAGAAACAGCGTTTAAAGCGACACGGTAAGAATCTCTGTAGGATTCTCCTAGGTGTGTCTCGTTGCTTTGTATGCGTTGCTCGGTCTGGCAGATCTGTGTGAGCCCACTCTAGCCCTGTCTCCATCTGTGGACTCTCTGGCCAGCGAGCCAGTCCAGCTGCTTGGCTGGCCAGGGTAAATAAATGAGGGTTGGTGGCTCAGTGGACCAGGGGGCCACTGTGACTGTCAGCCGCTGACATGCAACACAAATCACCCTCCACCTCCAATCTCCATGAATTACGCTCGGAACGGATCCAAGTAGCCCCGTTGCCCACGCATGCACGCACGCACGCACACACACACACACACACACACACACCTCCTTCTCTCCCCCCTCTCGTTTTCTCTCCTCTCTCTCTCTCACACGCGCACACACACACACACACACACACACACACACACACACACACACACACACACACAAGCCCTAACGGATACACTCTATGATCAATCTGTCTGACAAGAATGTTGTTACTATGTAAAGCCTTCAGAAATGAGATGTTCTCTTCTCCCTCTTCCTCTCAACATGCGGCAGAAGGGATGCAGAGCTCCATGCTGTTTCTGCATCTCTCCTCTCCTCCCCTCTCCCCTGTGATCTCCCAAAGTGGGTGCTAATTAGACACATCCTCAAGAGGTTAGAGAGCTCCAGAACAAGAACTGCTATTGTTCTGGATAACCATGGGGGCTAAAGTATAGACCCCTCATGATCCGGCCCTGGTGGACAGGGTGGAGGTGCAGGGCTCCGCTGTGTATTGGCCGGCCGTCTGCGTGCCCCTGCACTTTATTCTTCCCCTGGGAGACAGCCTGTGTGCTGGGCAGGTACTCGCACAACTGTCACTGCAGTGATTGTCCTGTCTTCCTGTTCCCGTCTTCCATGCAAATGTGTGCTGGTGGTGGTGTTTGTGTGGCTGGTCTCTCTAGATGAGCTTTGGTCTTTATCGCTGTAGCTTCAGACTTGACTCTCCAGGCGAGGCTTAAGCCCTCGTAGAGAACACACTGTTTCCCCAAGTGAGGGCATGTAGGGATCTAAATAACTTAATATTTACTTAATTTAATATTCCTTGGAATAGATGGACTATCCATACGTTTATTGGAAATGTATGACGGAGAAAAGATAATCACCATTGTCATTCTAGCTGACTACCAATTGTTACAGTACAAATCTTGTTTGCCACATACCAATAGCTGTGCATATATTGAGGGGATTGCACACACTATACACAAACATACATTCGCGCGCGCACACCTCTATTGTTTGGCTTTTTGATGGAAAAAAGTTGAATCTGAATCTGTGTGATACTTGGAGTGAAATGTTGGCAGCATACTGAGCTTGACTGGAAGGGATTCCTGTCCCAGGGGTTGGGGGCGGGAATCTATGGGCATCATCATTAGAAGTCTGCATGAACCTTCCCTTGTGATTTCTGCATGCTAATTGGCAAATTACCCAGGAAGACTGAGCGATCTCTGCGACTAGGTTCTCTGCGAATCACATTTCTAAGAGTCACTGTGTGGAGACAGTGACGACGGAAGTTTAATGAGACGGCATGTCTTGTGGTCTCTGTGCAGGTATGAACAATTCCAGCCAGTTAAATTAGCATATTGCTAGAGCATTTGCCAGAATGTTAGTATTTTAAAAATAAAGGAATTGGGCCATGAGTATATACCGTAGGCTTTAAATGGCTATATATAATGGTCATTTAAAGCCGCCTGGAAGTTAGTTTTTTACAAAACATCTTGAAAGTAAATAAAATTTGTAACAAACACACTACTAAATAAAAATACTAACTAAATAGTTAAAAAATAAATAAAACTGCAAATTTAGCATAGCTGAAAACGGTTTTGAGCTGTAAATCGATCCTTCTGCCATTGACTGTATCTATTTGCATTGCATAGCAAATAGCAAAGCATCTAGGGATCCAATCGAAACAGTGCTAGTAGTCTATAGTTTCATATGATCCTATACAATGAGAATAGATTAAGCACGGGTGTCTTAACAGGATGTAATCATAGGTTCGGTTCAGCATGGCTACTGATGCGAGTCATAAGCATTGCACTCATTCTTTTTTTCTCAGCTGTCAATAAAGCATTTAGCCACGCTGATTAAATGGCTAACGCGGTCTGCAGGCTTCCTTTCCGCTCATAGCTTGACCAACGTCCTTCAAGCCCAATATTGATCCGCTAATTAAATGTATTCCTTTCATTTATTAGAAATCAGATTTAGTTTTTCCTTTTTTTCCCCTCTTTTTCTTTTACCTCACCATTGACTGCAGTGTCTGCGGTGACATCGTGGCTCCCCTTAAACAGGGCCTGTGGCATGTTGATGTCATTGTGTGCTCTGCCTTCCCCTCCCTCAGGTGTCATTCATCAGTGGTAATTCACTTTCCCATCGCACCCCCCTGTATTAAGTAAGCACGCCCTCAGCCGTCTGCTAGTCATTCATCCAAGGACCCTCCAGTGCCTCCTGCGCACCCACTACAGTGCTACCAGTGAGTGTCGTAACGGCAACTCAGAACAGTGTGTCCTTGCTAGGTCCATATGTTGTGTGACAGAGGAACGCTAATATTTCAGCTTGTCAGCTTGAGTCAGGTGCCATTTTCCAGACCTGCCTCGGCCCTAGTAACACCTCACGTCTTCCTGCCTCGCGTTTCCATTTCCCTTTCTGATTGTGGTGTCTGCTCCACCGGGCTGTTTGATATTCATGCGGTGGCTAAATATGTCTCCTGTCACAGCGACGAAGTTAGGTTGTTCGCTACCATAAACATTATTTGATACAACAATGCAAACCTTGACTGGAGGAAAAAAAATGGTTATCAAGAGTCCCTGTAATGGTAGCAGCGTTCTATTAGGCACCATTTTGATCTTGGTTGAGTGAATCTGTGTGATGTGTGATGAAAGCAGTATATGCAATTTCCACACCACAGCTGACTGTGGCTTTTTATTTGCTGTTGTACTGCTAACTGTAAAAGCCTTTGCCGCTGTGGATGTCCACATTAGGGTGGCGGGAGGTGATGTGCATGTGTGTATGTCACACATTGTGTGCGTGTAGACAGAGGGACACATACTGTATGTGCGCAAGGATTGGGAAAACCATACACACGCTTTTTTCCAGGGAGTGGTGCCAGTCATACTGCGCCTGTGTGTTTCCCTGACCCACACCCACCCCCACCCCCGGATGACACCAGGCTGTGTCTGACAGAATGCTTGATGTTGCAGTTCTTTACAAACAGCCGGGCACGGCTGGCAGCGGGCCTGCTCACAGAATAGTGAGCAGGAAAAGGCCGTCAGGTTTGCAGTGAGCGCCTATGGCAGAGACAACTCGCCACGATACAACACAACAAAACATGAGAACGACAGGGAGGGGGGAAAAAAGGCCAGGGGCAACTCATTGTTATTTATGGGATTTTTGTTTTTCTCCCAAGTTGTTGCTGTTCACGGAAGAAGAGCAAATCTAAACGATACGCCCAGATACGCACCTGTGTTTACATTTCGGGTGCATCTTTATCCATGTCAAATCCCAGAGGAGCGGGGGGCTTTGTGATGCGGACTTATCTGTTACTTGGACCGAGTTGAGAGTGTATTTTTCTCAATTGAAGTGACAGACATCGACTTCCTCCTTTTCAGTGCACGTATACTAAAGATGTTTACAGAGAATTTAAAAAACAAAGAGCATAAGTAGCATGCTGGAACACGCCTTGAGCTGTTATCTACAGGTCTGGTAGAGGGTAACACCGGCCAGGCCGATATGTGTCTAATTTCCGCAGACAGACAAAGCACTATTGATGTATCAGGCTTTCATCCCCACTTTACCATTGAGTTGTGATCACTTCCTGTTGTAACAAAGCACAGTGTTGTACCTCCCACGGCTGATCAATGGAAATGCCGGCAGACGGAAACTCCCTTTGTGCCGTGATTAGCAACTGTGCCCCGTTGGATGCTACTGGTTGGTGCCTCTTTGTGTGTCTGTGTCTACTGTATGCACTGGCAGTGTTGCTGAGCTGAGGTATGCCTTGAAGATTTGCAGCGTTAATGGTGACTCAAACACAAGATTTCGTGTTTGAGACACAGGGGTTATGGGTGTACTGTACAGTATAGGCCCTTCTTATCGTGACGGCAGATAACCTATTGTAGGTTCAGTCATCCCTGCCTCCTTCCTAGACTCATCATCACTACTCAGTGACTAGATTAGAATGCAAGTAGAAATGTCCCTATTGTTTTCGACAGGCTTTATGCACACAGACACAGGCCATTGGATGATCGGATTTGTCACATATTGATATAGTCCCTGTTTTCATTCAGCCGAACACAGTAACTTCATCTTAAAGTCATTTTTCGTTGATAATAGCCCGGGTGATGTATTTCCTTGTGGTTTCCTTGTGGTCCCGGCATTTAATCAGCATAGTAGGAGCTGCTGAGTGAGTGAGCGAGTCCATCTTTGTGCTGGGAGCTTTCCAAGTACCTGCATGCCTATCAGTGTGTGTGTGTGTGTGAGAGAGAGAGAGACACACACACACACACAATACAACAGATTGGGAAGGGATAAGAAAGTGATTGATCTGGCGGTGTAAAATGTCTGCCGTTTAGAGAAGCCTTGGTCTGAGTTTAATGAGAGCAAACTAAGCCTCTGGGAGAGACACAGCTGGGAAACCTATTTCCTACGACTCTGTTTGGGTTGGACGGCTCTGCCGGAGTGGCCTTGGCTTCCCTCTGGCCCTGGACTTTTTACCTTCTCCCTTCCTGTCTCTCCGCCTGCATCTCTCACCCTCCCTCCGTCTCGGTAAACCTCCTTCCATCTAATGAGTCTCATTTCTGGGGACATCCTGGAAAGCACTGGCGTTCTGTCACCAGGCATTACCCGCGCCGGCATCTCCAAATACTCCTAAGTGTTTTGAAAATTACCCATAAAAGGCCTTGAAATTGCTCTGGCAGCAACATTTTCAATTTAATCTGGAATAGCTTGCAAATAATGAATTTGAATGCAAAGGCCATTTCCTTCTCATTTAAACTAGCTCCGCTGCTGCAAGCGGATTTTCTGTAATTAAAAAATATATGTATTTCAGAAAAAAGAGCAAGACCGTGATAAAGCACGGAAGGGAGGAGGAAAGGAGGATTAAAGGTTTAATGCTAGAGATGGGAGCCCTCTTCCTTGGCTGTAAGGATGTTTCTGGTGTTTCTCTGTTTCTGGTGTTTCTGTGTGCCTCAGCCTGCCTCAGCCTGATACTGCTGCTCTGTTCTGTCAACTAAGCTTTGCTTGCTACAGCTGCGTTAGCTTAGCAACCACCCCTCGCATGCTATACATCTTTCTTTCTTTCTTTTTCATCTCCCTCATAACCAAAAGCTTGTTAGTGTTGTATCAGTGTGCATGTCTCTGTTAGCAAATAATGTCCTGTGCTTCAGCTATGGGTGTAGAGGTTTGCATGCTGTTGACTGATAGTGTGCTATGGGATGTCACCAAGAAGCTAATCTGTATCACTAATCTTTGATTGGTTCTTGAATTTCAAGAGATATTTTTGGAGGGCATTCATTTTCTATCGATCGCTAACATCAATGAGAGGTATTGCAGTGTTGTAGTCTTTTTTGGAACATTTTCATTACAGTATTACAGCATTACAGTAATAGCACAGTCACAAGTCTCAGTTTTGTTGTAATCAGATCCTGAATGTGCAGGGAACAAAAGAGATGAGAGTGGCACAACCTGTTAACAATAATAATAATAATAATAATTAAAAAAACTCCTTCAAATCCTACAATATACTAAATATAGCTCAATTTAGAAAATTAGATTGACTGACCTGCTTCAGTAAAACTAATCCCTTCTCGAGGAAGTCTTAGTAGCTAATTACAAGGACTTGTTCACTTCACACTTGATGAACTAATTAAGGAGTGGGTTCCTTTTAGGACCCTAATCTTCAAGAAGACTCCTGCCATTTAACTCCTGCACTGCTTTCTTTACTGTTCATGCACAGTACTCTGCATGCTTCCTGACAGAAATGAGATAAATGTACAAATTAATTTACCATATTATAGTCTAATTTGCCGTATTCTATGTAAAGGCCAGCCATGCTATAGCATGGCTTAAAGCTAGCAACCCTCAGAACTTGCTGACTTGTCTTAAACCTTCAGGGAACCAGCGTTTACCCATGCTAAAGGTGAAAATGGAAACCTTAATTATTTTTTTAATATATATTCGACGACTTTGTGTTATATTGCGTCAAGCCTGGTTACTATGGCAACAAGGCAGTGTTACTAGTATGGCTTCTTTCTAGTCAGCATCACATTGTTGGTGTGTCAGTCGACGGCTAAATTTGGTCTTGAAAGAAAACCTCCGCTGAATGACAGATGTTAGGGTGGAGGATCACATGTTTGAGAAGTGTGTAGGCTATATTGGGGAGGTTTACACAGAACGTAAACAACAACTAAGGACTAAGAAAGGACAGGAGAGGTAGACTCCATTGAAACCGTGAGAAGAGAGGAGAGAAATGCTCTAGACAACGTCAATTATAGCCCTGTATGTTTGCCTCTCTCCCATTAGCTGCTGCTGGAGGACCAACATGTTGCTGAAGCTTGTTTCTTCCTGGGTTGACAAGCCACACATGTATATTTGGCTGTTACAGAGGGAGCAGTGCCTGAGTTGTCAAGTCACCTGCATCTGACAATCAAGTGGAATACCTCCTGCCTCTCTCTCTCTCTCTCTCTCTCTCTCCATGCTGTGCTTTATAAAAAAGGGATAAACAGCGGGAGACTTGGACACTCGCCTGCCCGTCAACGTCAGTTGGATTTCTTTCTTCCTTGACATCAGCCCAAACCAAATAATACCAGCCTCAACTTCTACAGTATTCTATTCCATATCTAGTTCTCAACCTTTTTGACCCCTGTATGCATCACACACGCACACCCTGGCCAAGATAATAATACCGTGAAATTAATAAATATACATAAATTAAGTCAAGTATATAAATGGCCATAAACTCAGGGCCCGGTGTTGAGAAGCACTTCTTTACAATGACTCGTGCGAGCATCTCTCAATGTCACCATCATCTCATTCCCACACCCACCAGAACTCTGCTTCATGTTCCGTGACTCAGTCCTCTTTGAATTCCTTCTCCCTTTTTCTTGGCTGCGTTGCGCCATATTCCTCACTATGTTGTCGGGGAGGAGCTAACTGGTTGCCCACGGCAACCAGCTATTGCCGATCAAAAAATATCATCTGAAGCGCCGCATCAAAACGCATGAAAGGAAAGCTCGAATCAAAAGCGAGTTTCAGACGCGTAAAAGGGAAAGGGTCTTGAAAACATTGGAAATGTTTCTGTAGTTGAATGGTTTGCGGGGATATGTCGATATCCTGAGTCATTCAGCATTGTGAATCTGCATGCACTCTTCCCTCGCCAGACTACAATTACACCCTAGGAATGACAGGGTGCGTGCCAGGTACAGTACCCGTTGTAGCGGCATAGTCACATCCACGTGTAAGCGTGTTTAATTAGACTGTCAGAGCAGCAGAGCACTGTTGCTAACCCAAACAACAAAGAGATTGCAGGCAGAGCGTGTGCCCTGCTTGGTGCACACCTCTGACAGACAAATAGATCCTAGCTGTCACCGGCGTGCGTTTGTGTGCGCTGGGGTGTGTGTCACAGTTTGTTCTCCGCGAGCGGGTGTGTCACAGTGAAGGCTTGTGTGTGTGTGTGTGTGTGTGTGTGTGTGTGTGTGTGTGTGTGTGTGTGTGTGTGTGTGTGTGTGTGTGTGT
>JAOEHI010054172.1:0-14316 GCA_025447815.1 Percopsis transmontana | reverse complement strand
ATATCTATATATATATATATCGATATATATTATATATATCTCGTCAGTCGAGTATGTAAATCGCCTGCCAATGCATCTATGGCATTGTAGGTAGACCACCACATTTGGGGCATTTCTTGTCTGCGGACTTAATTTGGAACACTACTTGGAAATTGAAAGATGATGTAAAGCGAGGACCCAAACAAGTACACAAGTAGAGACAGGTTTGCATTTTGAGAAATGGCCAGGGATGTCAGATGTCAATCAAGCAGCATCTGTAAACCTGTGCCAGACAATCCTGAGAATATGTCTACTCAGCCGGTTTACGTCAAAACACTAGTTTACAGGCTACAAGAAGGCATGCTGTGTATGAATTCCTCAGTATGCTCTGCATACCTTAGGTATCACACATTGGATATTAAAAGTACATATTAGCAGAAGCTTGCATCCTACATATAGCATACTTGAGAGGACTGCAGCTTATGCTATTCATAACACTAGTCCAAAAAGAACAATGAGGTTTTTTATAAAACATATAAAATATATACAGTCGAATCTGCATTAGAGCACATTGGATAACAGCACAGTCCACGTTATGGCACAGTGTGCAACTGGGCCCGTTTAAATTTGATTGTTTCTTATGTCAACTCGCTCTGGATAAACACACACTGTTTATAAGCACAATTCGGATAACAACAAGAGGTTACATGGTCCCAACCTGAATGTTAGAATGTTATTCATTTCAGATAACGGATATCTACCGACTTCAATTTGCATTATGTTTAAATTGTGCCAAACCTCAAAACAAATGTAATTATTCAACATAAATTGCACAAATAAGATAATATTATACAACAATAACCTTTTTGCTATCTGTGGATGTATGGGAATGGGAAAGCGGAAAATGAATGTTATATTTGAGGATTACTGGAATGGCAAAAGCTGTTTATGAATGTTTTTATGAGGTCAAATGGAATAAGCTTGACTAACTGCATTGGACTTTGGAGTGTGCACAGATGGAGTCACAATGATGACAGGCAGACAGGTTATCATGTCTCCTGTGGGGGGGCCTGGAATACTTCCTTAGACACAGGGGGCCCTTGGGGGCTAAACGGTTGAGAACCACTGCTCTAGGCCATCTTAGGCTATATATAGGTTGAAATATTGGCACGTGTTGTGTAGGCTACAGTGCAAAATTCATAAATTCTGGATATGACAGCACAAGTTGACTGTATTATAAAATGTGCTGAATACTGTGGTAAAGCTTTTGCAAAAAATGAGTGAATATGTAAAGTAGAACATGTAAAATGTCTAACGGATTCTTGGGCTTGTGTCCTAGGTGGAGGAGATGAAATGGTGGAGGAGGCTGTAACGGTCAGTATGGTCTACGTGGAGCCCAAAGCGCTACCTACCCAGGACTCCACTAAAGATATCACCCACAGGGTAGAGACAGCGACGGCTAGGGAAAGGTCCCAGGACGTTGCACCCAGGAAGCCATTCAGAACAGACGTAAGAACAACATTATAATCTAGTGTTTGCAAGCATTAAAGTTTACACTCCTCGAGTCGGGTCCGGAATTGCCCTTTGCAGTTGAACCCAGCAGCATGCGTCTTACAGACTCTATGGTGTTACTGGGATGGGTTAAAAAGGCCACGTTCTCCATATCTGAGAGGGAATGTTATGATATCATGGCATTACGCAACATAAAATTATCTGTAGCCATCCTGGCTTGGCAGAGAGCAATAGCACACAGTAAGTCTTCAGCTGACCCAGCGTGTTATCAAATCCCACATAATACCAGGAGGAATGAGGTTGCTTTCAGGATAAAAGTGCTTGTGTCTGTCCCCGGTTTCTGCTCCATTTCACATTGTGGAGGATTACGTCCCTCTCGGTCATAATCACATACTCTGGAACAATCTCAGATCTCACTTCTACATTGCACTCTTACTGTACTGAGCACTACATCTGTTTAGGATTAGCAGTCCAGATCTCAACCCCCTAAGCCACGCCATAAGACTTTCTGGGCCGGCTCCATTTTTTTTTTCTCTGTCACTGTTCCCTTGGCCAGATGGACTGGACTTTTTCCATTTTGCTTTCCTGCCGCCTTTCCAGTCTTTTAGAAAAGCCATGAGACACATGGGCACGGATCTATCCAGAATCTTTGCTTCCTTTCTTAGTCTTCCAGCCAAACCTCACGGCTGGTCGCTGGCTGGTGTCCATTTTGTTTGCATCGGCCTCCATTCCTTGCTCCTTGGACACCTCGTCTGGCAGTCTGGACCAGGTCCATTTTGTTTTCTAGCATAGAATTCCGTATTAGTCCCCATACTCCTCCTACGCAGGACTTTTAGCTAAGCCACCTGTGGAACAGTGCCGATCTAAACTATCCCTCTCAACCTCAATATTGACCATGCTGATCTCACCAGGGAATTGCGAGTCATACAACATTTAAGGTTGAAGGAGGTGTAGAGGACCATGTGAGCCTATGAACACTGTAAGTGGAGGGGTAGAGAGGGGTGCCAGCCTCTCGGCACTCAGGTGCGGGAGGAGCATGCACTCAAACTCAAAGTTTTTGTGATGTTGGTTTCAACCACAAGGGTAATTCCGGACACCGATTCTACTATACCTTTATAAAGTTTCACATGTTTTATGTTGTTCGCTCTCTGTTACATTCTATGTAAAAATGTACTTTGTGGAATAAGTGTGATTCTAATTTGAATTCTCTCTGCCCTTCCTCATAGGCTCCAGTACCATCCACAGAGGACCCACGTCGGAACCAGATGACTAGCACCACCAGTGCCCCCAGCTCCCCCCAGGAGCCCATCGAGGTGCGCTCTGAAAACCTCCTCCAGAGGACAGAGGTGTTGGCAGGTATGTGCGTGCACACACACACACACACACAAGTTACTGCTACTTTTTTTTTACAATATAGGCATTCTGGAGCTATTACGCTCATTTCTTAGGTGGATTTCTAAAACAGTTTGTGTTGATTCAAGGCAATCAATAGAAGATTAAATGGATTCTGACTGAAGTTATTGTATTGTATTTTTTAGACAATTGTTAGATGTTATAGTTCTTTTATGGGCTTTAAATCTCTTATCTTTTTATAGTCGAGAAGTATTTTTCTAGTGTATCTTTGATGCAAGGTCTTTATAATCACTGTACATGTTTTTTTTTATTCCACTTTCAAATTCAGTTTAGTTTTATTTAGTTTTCAGACTGTGCTTTTAGTTTTAGTTCATTTCTCATCATTCCAATTTCTCAGTTATTTCATTTTAGTTTGTATCATTGTTTTAGAAATATAGTAGTGTTTCTAGACCTAAGCCTGCTAATGAAATTAGTTGTTTATTTTGGTACAACCCCACCAATTTTCTTTCATGTTTAGCAAAAGCTATGTTTGTACTTTTCAAAGCGTATTTACATTACTTACTCAAATTTCGGTACTCTGCAATGTGTCAGTATATTTGTGTGTGGTGTAAATCTTGATGATATTCTCCCAGAGCTCACCCAAGTTCTCATTGGAACCTTCTCTCAAAATAATTACTTTTAATAATTAACTCACTCTGCATTCCTCTGTGGGACGTAGCAGAGTTCACACCACAGTGGGCGTTCCAAGTGTCTGTTGTTCACGTCTGACGCACATGAGAGGGAGGGTGGGAATTTATTGAGCTCAAAATCACTGTGTTCTCTCATTTTGATTCCCTCGTCCCCATGTGTCTGAGACAAACAATGATTGGCACTCAATTCGGCTTTGTTGTGATATCCATCTGGCGTTGGCAGTCTGTGAAAGCAGAATAAACAAGAACAAATCAGGACACCCATAGTTTGCTAGACGACGACGCAACTTTCTCCCTATCTCCCTCCCCATGACAGAATTTTTGATTAAATGTAAAGTGATTTTTTTGTGTCAGAGATTTTGCGTACGTTACAGCTCTGTCTACTAACCTCACTTTAGTTTGTGGGAGCTGTTTTGAATTGAGGCCATGTCAGGCTGTGTCTACTGAGGATGGGGAATTCTTAGAATAATGCTCATCTAAATCCTTGAGAGAAGGTCTGTGAGTGTAGAATTATTATTATTATTAATGTTTTTAATATTAAAAAATCTCCTGGTGACACTCCTCGATTTGTGGCCACTCTTGTGTTTGAAACCAGCATTACAAAAATGTTCTTGTTTTGATTTGAAACTCTGAGAATACATGCCCCTCCCAGTGTGGACTGGCTGTCACTTCACTTCTACCCCTCCCCTTACAGCCATGTGTAAAGTCGTGTTTCATACATAAACAGTGAGCTGGAGGGAAAAGATGGGGTTCTGGGGGCCCAATGGAGTACCTTAAGGGGCACCATTTAACGGGGGTTCAATAATGGAATGAGAGCCTGGCTTTTGAACCTAAGGTTACAGAGCTTACTGTAAGAACGTACCCCCCCCCCCCTTCCCCTATCAAAACTCTTACCTGTCCTTTACAATTTCCTCCTCTGTAAGTCCCTTATGACTTCTATAGGAACAGTCCATAATCTAATTTAAATTTAGTTATTCTGCACCTCGGGGCTGGTTCCTGGAGCTAAGCCTCTGGAATGGTGCCGGGTGGATTACCCATGGGGTCATGGGGAGTTTCAACATGTGGAAATCTAAAGTAGAGCAGAGGGCAGTTTGTGGCACCATAGACATTAAACATTAGGGCATTAAACCGAAAGAAAAAGGGAGTTCATAATAGGATAAGATGGATTTCATTAGGATTTCCATTGACATTTCCCCAATGTTGTTTACACAATGTTGTTTCTACTTCGCTGCAGAAAGTTAAACCTACAGTCACCCCCCACCCCACTCTCTCGCTAACACCCTCTGTTTCTCTTCGGCATTCCAGCGGTCATTGCAGGCGGTGTGATTGGCTTCCTATTTGCGATCTTCCTCATCCTCCTCCTGGTGTACCGCATGAGGAAGAAGGACGAGGGCAGCTACGACCTAGGAGAGAGGAAACCCTCCGGAGCAGCCTATCAGAAGGCTCCGACCAAGGAGTTTTACGCATAAAACCGCCCCCCAACCCCTGCTCCACCCACCCCTCACCCCCCAAACATAGATTGACAAATCCCAAGAAAGAGACTGTTGAACCGCAGTCCCACCACCAAAACAACAACAACAAACCTGTTCAGATATAGGTCAAACATCGATGAAAACACTGTGAAAAAATGATTTGGCATTCAACTTATCTTGGTTAAGGGACATCATGTTTATTCAACTGCACATGACTAATCAAGCTGAATAACGCAACATTTTATTTCAGCTGAGGATAACAGAATTAAGGCAACAAAGTAACTTAACAAAGGTTTGTTGAATTCCAAATAATTTCTTATGGTGAATTTATCAGGATTATTAAGGAAAAATTGGATAAAGGAAAGCTTTTGCAGAGTATTGTAATTAAGACCTTTTCTTTCTTATTTTCTGTAACGGTGAGGAAACCATACGCATCTGTCTTCTGTCAAAGGAGCTGTTACTTAGTTGCTGACTACTTTTTAGCTGTAGCAGTATGTTATTTGTAAAGAACATTTTTAAAAGTGAAAATAATTGAATATAATTATTCTGTATCAATCCTACTTTTTTTTCTTTTGTCCTAGCATATCTGATGTTGATCTAAAGGTGTATTTCATTTAATTTATCTTTAAAAAAAATGCCTTTATAGTTTTGATGGAAATCACATTAACGCTGATATCAGTCAATGTAAATGCCTTTGTAGTTTTGATGGAAATCACATTAACGCTGATAACAGTCAATGTAAATGTTTTCCCTTTAGGTTACAATGCTTTTTTTTCATTGTTCATTTTTAGTTAATTGTGAGTGTTTCCTTGTTATTTCAAAAATTAATTTTTGGTTATCTTTTCAGTGTAGCTTTGCTGATTAAAGCACCATACCTTCTCCACAGCATTTCATCCCCAGGAATTGGTTTTAAAAATCTAAGATGCATCAGGGCTCAAGAAATGTTCCAGGACCTATTCCTAGTTTATGTCTTGTGGACATTTTTTCTAATTTTTATTTCATTGCATATGATTTCATGTTGCACAGCCACCGCATTGCTCCCCTACTGGTCAGATGCAGTACTGCATGTATGCACTGTTTTTGGAGGTGAAGCATTTCTGTCCCCACGGCTTTGGCACTCATACTCCCCCCTTCCCCCCTACACGGCCCTCTGGTTGACTCTGACCTGCTCCCTTCTCTTTCTGCTTTGTAATCACATTGGAGCCGGGCCAGCTCAGCCGTTTGGTCTCCACTTTTTTCACTCAGCTATGTGGAACCAGCGAGGCAGCTTGTGGGCGAGCCCTCCAGCCTAGCGTCTGTCGTTATTGTGTGGGTCCTGGTGGTTTATAGACCCAGTTATCCCCTCATCTTAGGCCTGCCTTGGCTTCTTTCTTACTGCCTGGACATAAAATACTCAGGAGGCCGGGAAAGACTCCCCATTGACAGACCTTGTAGCACAGAAGGACACTAGGACTAGGATTCCCCTCTAGAGACCCGGTGACTCTCTTAAGTGATTCCCTCTTGATAAATGATAAATAACATTACGCAGTATAACAAGCCCCATTGATTACTGGGTAGACTAATCTTTCAGACTAACTTTGAGTGTTTTTTTTTAATCCTTGCATTTCAAAGGAGCTTCAAGATAGAATATGTTACTGCTCTATAGCTAAGTGTTTCTCCAAGTGTTTCTCTGTACTTATTACTCCTTTTATTAGCTTGAAGCTTTTGAGAGCATGAGTTTATTTTTGCTGGGTATACAAATTACACAAGTGGGCTGTTTTAACTGGTGCCATTTTGTGTCTTTTATTAAATAAAAATGACCTCACAAACGGAACTTTGACATTTAGCAAATTAACGGTACAGTCACGTCAAGGTTGTCCTCTGTCACCTTTCTATGTTTTAATGTTTTTCTCTACTCTACATGAACTTGCTGTCGGGAGAGACTTGCGTCGTGTCAAGCGGGTTATGAAGTTGCCTTTATTTGGCTGTACAGTAATGTGAAGTAGAGTAATGCTGTTATTGTTGAAGAACTCCTAGCACTACACACATGAAGCTGTTCATCTTCAAACCACTTCCATCTATTCTCCTCTCCCCCACACCCAATCTCATCTCTCTCTCTCTCTCTCTCTCTCTCTCTCCCTTCCCATGATTCTCTTGTTGTACAGACTAAGGTACTATACGCAAAAAACCCAAAGACTCGCAGTGTTTTCTGTTCCCTCGATTGGCCACACCATGCTATCATTGTTCCTTTCTAATTTTCTGTTTATAGCTTCTCTTTCGAGACTTGACCATTGAGTCCAATTGCTTATCAGTATATAAAAAAGATATATTATATATAAATGTATATTCACAAATGTTTAAAACCTTCAAAGTGCCTACCATTTGAAAATGTACTTGCTCTAGGCAGAAGGAGGGGGCTTGGAAGCGATTTGACTGGCATTCTGTGAATACAGATGACTGTAATGGTAAATTGTTTTTAGTCTTACAAAAGCTGACAGTATTGTACCTATAAGTTCAAACAACACTACTGAATAAACATTGTGGCCTAATCTCCATCTCTTCGTGTCACCATATTTTTACATTTGAAAAACTTTTTTTTTATAGTCCCCATAAAGTGGCTTGCTGCAGACGTATTTGCTCCTCTAAAAGGACGTTAGGGTGTGTCGTGTCAGGATATTGGCTTGTTTCTACAACAGCCAATAGAGTTTAAGATATGTTCCACCCCCACCAGATGTAAAGATACAAAATTTAATTAGGTGTAATAGCATTGGCATAAATTGACTCAGAAAACCTGTGTGGGTGCATGGGGACATGAGGAAAGGGAGAACTAGGGTGATTCTAGGAAACTTCCCAAACATTACCATCAACGAGTGGCTAGGAGGACCAGAGTCTTTATTTATTACTGATATATGGTAACATAACTTTCACCATAATTTTGAAAATATGTTTTCATCTGTCTGCAGCATAATTGTCTCATTTCTATATGGTTCCACTACGTTGGCACAGCTACCTTGCTACTCTGTGTCGCTACTTTAAAACAGCTACAAATGTTGGGCTGCTTTAAATAATGTATATTATATCTGCTCTCTAACCACGACTTTCAATAGTCTATAGCTTTCACACTAACCCAGGGCCAATAGGGGATTATAAGTGTGGCAATGAGTAATCTTTAGTTGTTATCTGTCACACCATTTCATTTTAGTGCTCTGATCTGAGCAGATTACAGAGGGGATTAGAATAATGGCCGAGATTAATCTAGTTCGGGATTGCTGGTTAGTTTTATATCTTGGGTGGAGCTGCTGGAGTATTTAGAGAAACCAATGAGATACGGAAAGTAACACATTTTCCCAGAGATGTAGAATGCGTTATGGTTACATTTATTCAGCGTCAACACAGCATGTCTAATTAAAGAGGCCGTGTAATGTTGAGGTCTGTGTTCGAAAGCAATTATAGTTGACAGTTGAAGTGTGAGGATTTAGGAAATGGAGCCAGACAAAGCATTCAAAACGTAATTTAAAAATGACTTGCTTGTTTTCTTCATTCAGGGCACAGTGTTTTCCGCAGGTTGGCTTCTCAGAATGGGCTCATTCATGCTCATATGGAAATATTATCCGTGGAAGACCTCCATGTATGTGGAGACCCAGCTTGTGATGTCCCCTTTGAAGACAAGAGAAAGGATCAGAAGAGGCAGGCATGCATGCATTAGTGCATTCCACATATCCAGGTGTGTGTGTGTGTGCACGTGTGTGGGTGTAATTTGTTTTTATGTGTGTCCTGAGGGCAAAATCATCACAGCTCTTTCCGTGTTATTTTACATGAATACGCTTCTTTCAACTGTTTCTAAGGAATAAGGTCAGTGTGTTCCAATTTGGTATTTGATACTTGCCTAGTGGCAGTTTGTGCAAGGCGACACACCAGGGTCACACCGTACAGGCTGAGGTTGGCAGGGGGGTGGGTGGGCGGCTGGGGTTGGACTAATGCAAATGACCAATAGGCGAGTCCCTCACTAGCTAAACTAGGTTAGCAAACATTACTCAATGTATCTCTTCCTTTCACTGTCCTGCACTTGCTTAATGCGTGTTTGCGGACATAGTTTACAAAATGTTTGTGGGAGATTTTCGTGGCCCCAAATGGCTGCTGGTGTGTTTGTGTTTGCGTTGGGGGGGTTGAGGTGGGGAGGGGACATAAATTGAATGCCAATCCCAATTGAAGTAAGGAAGGGAGTAAGAACAGAAGGATATATATAAGGATGAAATTTGCTTCAGTTTCTATGTTTTTCTCTCTCTCTTTCACTCCACTTCTCTCACTGGAGCTGGGATGGAGTTAATTCAATAAATCGGGTGGCTTTCAACTGTTAGTCAGCGCCAAACCATGCAGAAACGTAAAGCTAATGGCGTCCAATGCAAACAGACTGTCAGCCCTCATAACAGCTCATGGCTACAAAGAGGCTAAGCCCGGGCCGGACCTTGGTTGACCCAAACACAACACAGCAGCATAGCAAGCAGACATCACCATAGGACCCGACCCGATCCTTCAGCACAAGTTTCTAATAGTTTAGCCCAATAGAGATATTAAACATAGTGTATTTATTTATATAAATATTACAATCTGTTTTTAATACACTTTATTACAGCCTAGAAATATTTTGTTTCTCCTCTATTAATATTTGCTGCACCTCACTCACTGTAAGATTCTTGGCATGCTTAGAAATTACAGTGGCTGGTGACTGGGTGAAAGCTCAAATGAGTCTTGTAGAGTGGAGCATTTTGAAACCAACTTTCGCTTATTTTTTATTCAGCAAAGCCAAAAGAAAATTAAGTCCTCAGCTTCTGTTGCAACCTTGAAGGGACAATTCTTGATTCATGTGGATGAAACATGGACAGTGTGTGCCTCTCCCAGTGGCTTACACTCCTCTCTACTCCTCCTCCTACAGCACTCACACCCTTCTCCACCCCTTGCCCTATACTTGTGCTTCAAACATAAACATTGGGGTTCAGGGCTATAATGCAAATGAGGACTGTAGCCAGTTTAACTAGCTACGTGTCTCAAAAACGTACTCCGAAGGCCTCTACAAAAGCTGATCGCTATCTCCACTGGTGGAGTGCAGTTTAAGTAAGTTACTACAGTTTGCAGAATTGAATGATAGTTTAATTTGAGATATATTTACATTTTGGATTAAAAGTCGAAATATACTTTCATACATTCAACAAAATTTTGTAACTTGACAATACATTCTACCGGTAGAGACAGGAATGGATTTGTAGACCTACAATCTGTGAGTTGCTGGTTGCTAATTAATTAGAGTTAATTCAGACAACCATGCAGGATGACTTAATAGTGAGGGTAAGGAAGCTACAATATTGAGGGATTAACAAGTCTAGTAGGCCTTAAGCAGCATGTGTAAAGCAAGTAAAAAGGGCCCAATGTACCCAACACACTGCAATCTGTGTGTGGAATAGAGCCACTTGTTTGTTATGTTTATTGATCTTCAAGGAATTTGTCCTTTCATTTGTTTATTTACTGGGGTCGGCAAAACATATTGTCCACTGTAACCAGTACCAAGGTTCATTCAGTGAGTGCCATAGAGACAAACAGCAGTGCATATTTCTAGAATTGTAGGATTCATCTCCAAGATATTACTTTTTGTCTATACACTATATGGTGTAATGTAGAATTCCCCTACAGGACATGACTTATTGCACAAACCCAAGAAGCAATTACACTTTGACTTTAAAACGTAATGTTGTGTATTCCTCTGTGTCTATGTAGATGGACCACAAAATATAAAGTATATTCAATATTTTTGTCACGTATGTTGTTGATCAGCAAACTTTAAAATGAGTTGTTGATTAAAGTTTTTGGCTTCAGAATATTTCTGTTGTATCTTAGATGTCACGGTTTGTATTATCTGACACAGACGCAGACACAGGCAGGTAGGCAGGAGTAACGTTCAAGGAGTTTTAATAAATAAAATAAACAGGAAAAACACAAAACCAGGATAAGAGGAAAACTAAGGAGCCAGGCAAGGGGCAAAACTACAAAACAAGGAAGCTCACTACTAAGGTACTCCAAGTTCAGGAAACAGAATAATCCCATTTAGAACATACACGTTGACGCTAGAAGATTGACGATAGCCGTTTGACAATGACATATAGGCATTGACATCGACAGAGACAAGGAACCAGCACAGAGACAGAGGAGAACACAGAATAAATACACTGGGGATGATTGAGGAATGGGAAACAGGTGAGGGCAGTGATTGGAAAACGAGAGGAAGGATCATATAAGGATGCAGGGCGGAGCAAGGGAGGGGCTGGGAAGAACACAGGGGAACAAGGTAGGCACACTAGGGAAACATAGAACTAGACACTGGGGAAGGCAAGAGACAAGACAAAAACAGGGAACAGGCGGGGTCGTGACATTAGTTGTCACGCTAGCCTCCCAGAAGACTGGTTTCTGGTTTGAAATTGAGTGTAAACATCCCCTTCCCCTCAATGGATCCAAACCTAAAAGGTTCATGTAGCAGGGGCCCATAATTTATCTATAAATGAGCTAGGATAATGAGGACCATAATCATGAATGTAGTTAACAGGTTTGTGGTGGGAGATTTCAACTGACCAAAGGTGGTTGTTAATGTAGTACACTAATTGTGTGGTTTGCTGATAGAGAGTCGTACATACAGTATACCGGTGTGTGAATGTGTTTTTGGAATGTTAACCACACATACGCATACTGTGTCTTCAGGTCAGACATTAGCAACCCTGCCAGCTGTAAAAGCGCTTCTGTCAGACCTGTCATGGCCTACCTGAAATGATAGTGGGGAATGAGTCAAACGAAGCATTCGTTTGTCAAGTGCCCTTCATTGGATTTAAGTTTTGACAGGGGAAAGTAAGAAAAACAGCACTTACGGACAGGCAAGGAGTTCCCTCCTCCGCAATGCGGCCGGTGCAGTGTAATTGGTCCCTGTGGGGTGGGGTGGCGGTCCCAGCATAGCTCTTCCTGGGTCTAGTGGTTTTAATGCTCAGAGATACAGTATGGTTGAGAAAATTGCAATGTTACTAAGAGACCACAACTTCTGCAAAGCCCCCTCTTTTTCTCCAGGCTAAATCTGTACCCTCATCATTACCTCCACAGTTGTTATTTTTAAGATGTTTTTTTTAAACACATAATCTTGTGAAAATAAAAAAGCAGTTTTGGTCTGGAGGTCTTAATGCAGGGAAACATGAATTGTTTAGCACTCAATTTTGGGCACGGCATTTCCATATGTAGAAATAAATGCGTAATGCCTCAGAAATATTAGTATTTTTGTCGCCAATCACATCTAAGGCACATGATTGGACAAAGCACATGCGCATGCCCCATCTTTTATCAGCTCGCCCCTCTTTGTCCAATAAATACATAATACATAATACAATATAATCTACTATTGGGAAATTGCTTCAAGTGTATAAGTGTATATGCTAAGTGTATAATCAAATATTTAAAAGCTGTAGGAAATCTGTACATGTTACATGATTAATGTAGCTGGTGCTAGAAAGAGTAGGCCTATCTGTTCAGTGAGAGTGATGTTCACTGGTATTCATAATGTAGTTCAATGGGCAACAATGGGCCTTAAAAACCGATTAAGATCAGTATATTCATGAGTGTCTTTATTAGATACGAATAAACAAAATGATAGCATTAGCATCAGTGGGGTTGTACAACACCCTATATAACAAAATCATGGGAAAGAACAGTTTAATAAAGTCTGAGATGAAAAAGTGAATCTTTCCTTTATTTTTAAAGCATCCTGGGTTTACTGAAATTGTTCACAACACATCATTGAAAAAATAACTTTGCCATTATAGCTAATTTAGAAACTGTGAAGTTGTTTTTGGGACGACATATGTTACAAAACCTTGTGTGACCTAAAAATACAACCTTCTACTCACACACCACTCAATTTGGAGAGATGACAATGTCCACAGATTGCCACTTAATCACCAAGCTTCTTGATTATGCCAACTTGAATTGAATACCAGCATGCCACCTTAGTACTTATGTTAGATAGGATTCAGAAATAATTTCACTCTTCAAGCCGTCTCTCTCTTTCTCACACACACACATTGCAAACTTTCTCATCTGTTGCAGCTAGACCCAGCAACATAATCGCTACATCATTTAGTTCAAATGCAGACTGCTTATTGGAGGTTCCTTGAGGGAAAATGGAAGATGTGTCTTTGAGTGCCTGGTATGGGAACATTTAGAACCATTATTCTCTAATTAGGTCTTAAGCTGTATGGAGAAAAAGTAATATAGATTTAAGTTTAAAACCCATGGGAATATACTACACAGCTAAGCGTGAATAACATTTAATAATAAGTTTTGAAATAAGATTGTTCTATCTAAATACGATTGTTTTTGGCCCTTATATACACAGGTTGGATGACCAATTTGACGATTACATTCAGGTTCTATTATCCTTAATATAATACCTTTTTTATGATGTTATTATCTTTGCCAGTGTTAGGTCGCTATGAATGATTTCACTTGGGGGACAAGGTGGGTCAAAACATTTTGAGAACTGCTACACTACATAATAAACATCTTACATATTTACACAAACATTCCTTCCACAATCATATCAGAGATGCTGATTTTGAGACTTAAAGCACTAATGAGTTTTTGTCAAGCCCACGACTCATAGCTTCCTTCCTTGCGTCCTGGAACCAGATCAATATTTGTCTCCACCATTGACTTTCATTTACAGTGGGGTCCAAATGTCTCCAATTCTAATGCCAGTGCTTTGTATAATAGAGTTCAAATGTAACATGCATATCTTTAATATAACACTATACTGTATGTAAAAGGGAAATTATACTTAACAGTTAGGGTTGTGGACTCCAAGCTGAAAGGTCCTGGGTTCGATCCCCAACATGCCAAGATGTCTACCTGCTCCTTAAAATGTATTATTTATTATTGAATTTAATGTATGAGCAGCTAAAACGCCACTGTCATAATTCTGTCAAATCTTTCTCTCACTGCATTTCTCAGCATCTCTTGCTCACTGTTTCCATGATGCAATTGAAGTAGGTTTTTGATTTCATGACGGTGTCTCTGTCTCTAGGGTAAGTTATTCAGTCGACTTTTTCTTTTCTTTTGCTGGCAGATATCTTGCTCTGCACATCAATCTGCTCAATCAAAGTGATCTGTTAATTTTCATTCTTTGTTCCATATAATGTACTTAGCCAAAGTACTGGCCTGTCACGATCGGCCAGTGGTCTCAGGTGAGGGGCCAGACAAAGAATGGTTCAAGAAGACCAATGTACAAGCGAGGAAGAGGGAAAGATACC
>JAOEHI010054171.1:0-14319 GCA_025447815.1 Percopsis transmontana | reverse complement strand
AGGAGGCCTCGGGGAAGACCCAGGACTAGGTGGAGGGACTATATCTCCAACCTGGCCTGGGAACGCCTCGGGATCCCGAGGCGGAGCTGGATAATGTGGCTCGGGAAAGGGAAGTTTGGGGTCCCCTGCTGGAGCTGTTGCCCCCACGACCCGATTCTGGATAAGCGGACGACGATGAGGGTCTTGGTACTGGATAATAATAATAATACACTCCTTTAGCTAAAGGTTAGCTCACAGTAGTACAAGGCGAGAGCTAGCGGACTTTTACATTGGAGTTAATGGGCATAAATGTCGAACATTAGCATTTAGGCTAAAGAGCATTACAGATTATTATAGTGCATTTTGGACTCGGCTAGCTAATATTACCGTTAACTTTGCTGTCGAATTCAAGACAGGAGAAGTGTTTTTAACATTAAACAAACAGCACATGATTACAATACTTACACTCTACTTGTTATCCATCTTGTTTATATCACCAATTCAATAGATGGTGCTGTCGCAAAAACCTAGGGTCCTGAGAATGCGGTCCTGAGAGTGCAGTCCTGAGAATGTAGCCTCCGACCCTGCAGGAACACCCTTCTCTGTTCACCTGTGAGGGACAGTAATCACAGGAGAATTTGCTTGAGGCCCAGCAGCGTCAGCAGGGGCTGACTAGGCTTTGCAATTTCTCACCAGGAGACAAAGTGCTTAAAAAAAGACAACGTGATTAAAAAAATACATATCTGTAAACATATGTATGCTGTTTCTTTTTTGTGAATGGGCCAACACATTAGGTGTGTCTCAATTCAGGGGTCGCATCCTTCAAAGATAAATCCCTTGTACAGTATGTCCTACAGTTCTGAATTGGTACATTGAGTTAAAACCCAGCCTGAGAAGACATACCAAGATCCATGGTGCAAGACTGCCAAAACCCTTAGTAGTCCTCCTGTTCTAACAGTTCTCAAAGTCCCCACTTGATTTCAATTTTCACAATTTTCAGAGAAATATAGGACTAGAGCATTGGGAGCGGTGAAGAGTGCCACATTCAGGAACAGACAGGTTCTTCAGATGGACACTAACAGACCCCATACACACACCTGGTGGACTAAACAAAGCACAGACCTGCAAGCTACAACATTACTTGATTGATTTGATGGTATGGCTTCACCAGGGTGACATTTATTTAGTTTGTTGTCATGTTTTTGTTACTTCATAGTCATTAATATTAAAAATTATATTTGTGTGCTGTTTTGTCTTGGTTGATGGTTTAAATCCCTGGAGATTACAAAAACCTGTAGGTAACACTTCATACACTACAGTCTTCATTTCATCTCACTGCTTTCCTATTATCATGCTAACTGGTAAATTAGATTCCCTTACCCAGGTGACACCAATTATAGTTTTGTAATACACAAGTAAAATAAAAATAAAAATACATCAAGTGTAAAGATTACAAGAACTGTAAAGACGGAGAAAATAACAATAACAGAACAATGTAATTGTAAGTCGCTTTGGATAAAAGCGTCTGCTAAATGCTGTAACTGTAACATCCAGGCCAGTAGCAGGCGCTATGTTATCTTCAATAACCGGAAAAGGGAGAGAATTCGCTTTGGATTTCAGCAGGGATACAACTTGGAGTATCACAACCTCAAGGTAAATGCATAATCCATTTTGTTAATAAGCAGATATACAATGTAAATCGTCCTCCATTATTATCTGTGCTTTTGGAGTTCACCGCTTCTTTCAGCACGTTTTTCGCGGAGAGGGACGCTTTGCACTGACGCCGCTGTGGAGGCTGAGCCGGTTGGTGTCATGGAGAGTTTTGGTCCCTGCGCTCAAAATGGCTTCACCTTTAAAACAGCAGTAGAATAATTAAAACAAATGGGATTCCAGTGCCAGGGTTATGTTCATGTTTGTTTGGTGTGCGCGCAATTACAATAAGAACAGCATGTAAAAAGTTATGGGAACACAATAGTAGGCTAATATGGAAAATGTATACATTCATAACCGAGTATTACTAGAATATGTCAAACACACCTCAGGTTTACGGAAATATTTTAGTCAAAAGTGGGAAACGTGAATGTATTCTGTGTAGATTATAAATTAAAACAACCTACAAATACACAATTATACATTGCCTGTATATTGTACTATTGAGTAATCTGGGCCTAAATGTAAACCTCCCAAATAAAATCTAATGGACAAATCTCTTTCTCTCTCTTTCTATTTTTCCTAGTCTCCTTAAGGATGCCAAGCTTCGATGTGTTGGACAATATCGAGCTTTATCTCCGTACTGGGACGTACCCGCCAGACAGCAACACGACGGCCAAACACGCCATAAGAGCTGCTAGTAGGCCGTTTGTATACAAAGGTAAGTGGACAGCTCAGTGTGTTTTATCTGGACACTAGGGGCAGCACAATGATGGGGCGAGTGCATGTGCAGTGCACGATGCTTAGTTGAATCGTTTGCTTCTTATGCAAATCACAACTGCCAAGTTCTGCTGAAAGTAGTTTCTTACAACCAGCGATTTAATGATTAGAGGGAAAGTTTAATTTCACTACTGTAGTATAAATACTAACATGTTTACACTACATATGGAAATTCTACCACTGTCTACATAGACTACTAATGCGGTATTAATAATGCTCCAAAATTAAGGGAACACATAATCATCATACCAGTAGCCTGCTGGAGGTTATTTTGTAGGGCTCTTGCAGTGCTCCTCTTGTTCCTCCTCGCACAAAGGAGCAGATACCGGTCCTGCTGCTGGGTAGATGCCCTTCTACGGCCCTGTCCAGCTCTCCTCGTGTAATGGCCCGTCCCATCTCTTGTGACGGCACGTGCCATCCTGGAGTGGCTGGATTGCCTTTGCAACCTGAATGGGCTGCAGGTATCGCCTCATGCTACCAGTAGTGACAAAGACACTAGTAAAACACAAAACTCTATATTCAGTTGACAAGCTTCATGTAATCCGTTATGTCTCTGATCTGTTTTTATCTCAATATACATCTCTTGTCTTGTACGTACAGCACGTTGATTAAGAGGTTTTGTTATTATTTATTTTTTACAATAATAATGTAAATATATGTCGTTAAAATTTGGGTTAATGCCCTTCTACGGCCCTGTCCAGCTCTCCTCGTGTAACAGCCCATCTCCCGGTATCTCTATCATGCTCTTAAAACTGTACTGGGAGACAGCAAACCTTCTTGTGACGGCATGTATGGATGTGACATTCTGGAATAGCTGGATTGCCTGTGCAACCTGAATGGGCTGCAGGTACCGCCTCATGATACTAGTAGTGACATAGACACTAGCAAAACACAAAACTAGAGAAGAATCTGTCAGGAAGGATAAGGAGAGAGCAATTGTCTGTGGCCACCACCTGCAAAACCATTAGCTTTTCCCCTGTGCCCCAGTGCCCCAGTGCCCCTGTTGTCACTTTCATTGGTAGCAAAACAGGTGAAATTGATTCACAATCCCCTATGCTTCCTAACTGGACAGATTGAAGTGTAATTGACTTGGTGTTATACTGTGATGAATAAGTGTTCCCTTAATTTTTTAGCAGTGTACTAACATTTACACTACACATGGAAATACTACCACTGTCAGTACAGCACTACTGCAGTATAAATTCGAACATATACAGTACATATACATTGTACAAACTGGGAGGGTCTAAAACACTAATCACATAATCCTACACATTAACCCTCTTTTAATTTGTCTGTGTCTCCTGCAGACGACTGTCTGTGGCGTCCAAATGGAGGCCGTCTGCTCTGTGTCGTCAGGAGCGAGGAGGAGGCCCGCGAGATTCTAACCCGTTTCCATGACAACAATGACCACGCAGGCCAGAAGAAGATGCTGGCAAAGATACGCGTGAGACACAATCTCTGTATTTTGCATATTGGGTTTTACTCCATTTGCATATGCATTTCTCTATCTGTGTGTTGTGTGTCTACTTTTTTCCTCAGAAGAACAGAGACAGACCTCTGTGTATGTACTCTTTATTCTTACCTTGATCAAGTAAATAAAATACCCACTTAATATGCTAAACAGAATTGGACTTTATTTTAGAACACTGTATCTGCTGCAGTGGAAGTACTAACCACATATCTGCTGCAGTAGAAGAAGAACTGAAAATCTGATCTAATAAAAGTACTAACAATTTATAGCCTTTTCATTTAGTGATCTCTTTTCTCTTAACCTTTGATCTGTTCCGCTCAGGTGTCATATTATTTGTTCCGGGTGACCATCGCGGTGAAGGAATGGATTCAGAACTGTGCCACATGCCAGACCCGGCTGTCAGAGGCCCGGCCTCAGAGCTGTTTGGCATACGGGTGCGCGAGCAACAGTGCTCTCAACCATGACATCACATTTCACAGGTAACCATGGTAACCCGCCCCAGGGGCAATTTGCATCACCTAGCACTAAATTAAGCCAATCAGATTCATTCATTGCTATAACCTGTGTTCAACCTGTAGATGGTGCTGTGTCTATGGTTTGATTTGAGTGTTTGGTTAAATGAAGTGTGCATACACAAGTGGTAACCCTAGCTATGAACAAATTGTCTCCACAAGTCAAACAAGTTTGATTCAAGTGTTGGCTTTTATTATATATTATATTTCTTGACACTCCCAAAACCAGTATAAACACACTCTCATCCATCTGATAGGTTCCCCAGGGACCCAGACATCAGGGCAAGATGGCTGACGGTCGCCCAGAGAGATGAGGCGTCTGTTGGATCCACATCCTGCCTCTGCTCCAGGCACTTTGAGCAAGGCAGCTTCCAGGTGGAGGTTAATGGACGACTGACCCTGAGAACCGACGCCGTGCCCACCATTATGACGGTCACACTGCAAGACCAGGAGGTAACGCATACACACACGTTACCAAAAGCACACATTTTTGTTAAATGTCAGAATAAAACATTCCTATTTAATGATACTAATATATCATACACAGCCTACGAAACAATACACAAATATCAGTGTATAACTATAGGTACTGTGTTTAACAGGTGCCAGTCTCAGAAAACGTGGATATTTTTCACAACGTCACTGTGGAAGACCTGATTGCTGTCTCTACTGCTACAGACAGCAGAGAGCTGTCTGAGCCACAAAGTCAGTAGTACTACAGTATATTCAGTTGACAAGCTTCATGTAATCCGTTATGTCTCTGATCTGTTTTTATCTCCTTATACATCCCTGTCTTGTACGTACAGAACATTGATTAAGAAGTTCTGTTTTATTTATTTTTTACAATAATAATGTAAATATACGTTGTTTAAAAGGCAAAATTGTTTAAACGACCAATTCACTGGATAAAAGAGCTGCTGACCTAATTGTAATTTTTTAATGAACTGGACGTAACAGACAGACAATGAGGCTGAAATGCATAATCAGAATTTTTTAATATTAATATTTACAATATAATGATTGACATTATAATTAGTATTACATAACCCTCAGAACTGCCTGTGGAGCTCTCAGAATCTTCAGTCGTACATCTGGAATCTTCCGCAGAACTTCCGGAGCACCAGTACTGCCTCACGTTCCCAGACAACAGAACATACCAGAATGGGAGGGAGGGCTTGATGAAGAAGCCCGTCACTGAAAAGTGTTTCATCCTCTATGACCAGATATCCCGGTAACTGGCCAATCAGATATTGGCTAACTAGCTAATAGATTTATCTTTTTAAATATAATTTAACTGAACTCAAATGCAGCCTTTTGAGTTTAATCAAACCTGGACTATGTACAATTTTACATTTGATCTAATATCAAGACTCAAGAGTTTGGTCCGATATGGTGGAAAATATTGGCTACATAGCAGTCATGTGGAATCTAGTGTCACATATGAGGGCAGACATTTAAATTATTGTTACTTGTATTTGAACAATTATTCAGTTAAAACTAACTAGACACAGCTGCAGCATACTTTCCTGTAAACCGTGCCCTGCAGGTATCTGAGCCACAAGATGTATCCTATATGTTCCAAGCAGAGGAAGTCTGTTATTAGGAGAACAGCCAGGCGTTTCACTCTAATAGGTAAGACAAATAACAACCACAGTCTACCTGTTCTGCTGAAAGCTGTCCATTACAACCACAGTCTAATTATAGTCTAAGTATAATTTATGGATAAATGTCATGTCTACTTTCTGTTCCAGATGGCGTTCTAATGTCGACCAAGTTTTCTCCTCCTGTCAAAGTCCCGCGCACACGAGAGGAGGTGCTAAAACACTCACCTCTCAATTCATAAAATAATTCTACACTATGCAAGATAATTTGGTTAGAAATGTACTCCAAAACACATCTTGATGTTGACACAATCAGAAACTCGTGAGTGAGTATAGCAGTTTCACAGCAAGTTTCACAGCAAAGCTTGTCCTTCTAATCAATCGCAAAAGTGCAAATCATGTCTTCGGGATATCAATGTACTGTACATGAGAATGCAGGTAGGGTAGGGTAGGTGAGAAGAGTTACATAGAATAGAGGGAGCATCTGAGAGGTCTATTGGTGAATCTTTGGCTAGTGTTGAATTAGCTTGCAGAAGTTGCATACTGTAGCTTTAATGAAGGACAGAATAAATTTAGAGACTTCACCAGGTTGTCAATTTGTTGGCTGAAGAACATTTCCCCAGTCCCTCTGCAACTACCTTGTGTGGGGTGAGTACAGGCGCAGACCAGACACCACAAGAGACGTAGGTAACAGCAAGCTCGAGCGTTTAATAAAAGGATTCAAGGTTGACTGCATCATAGTATTCCTGAAACAAATAACACGCGACAACCCCAACACATAGACCCTCACCACAGGTGCACATAACGACATTAGTGAAACGTGGGACAGGTGTGTAACTTGGGTGCGTTCGAACTATGGGCGGCTGTTGGCCGGTGGCTTAATACACCAGCCAGGAAGTGCAAGAGAGGGGGTTTCAGATGCTACACCAAGGCACTATAGTGCTTCATCCTGAACCAAATTTCACGTCATGATCTCAAAGCAGTTCAAGAAGTGTCACACTGTAAGAGTCAGAAATCAGTGGGGCAGATTGTATTATTTAGAAACAGATCTCCTGTGTGTTCATGCAAGTAAGTTTTAATACTGTTGTTTGTTTGATTTGTTTTGTAAGGTAAATTCCATACTGCGACAGTTCCATGACAACCAGGGTCACTATGGACACGGTATCTGTCACCGGGCCATCACCAAGCATTTCCACTGGGGCTCTCTGAGCCGGGACCTTGCCCAATGGATCCTCAACTGCCCCATTTGCCGCAGAAAAACCAAGAGGAAGACTCTGAAATGCAGCGTTTACAACTGTACCAACCACTGTGGGCCAGTAGAAAGAGGCCTGGGACTCACCTTCCACATGTACACACGTTGATCTGTCTGTCTTTCTGTCGCACTCTACTAAAGTTCAGTTTACCTGTACAGTCCTATATCCCAGTCCAGTTTACCTGTACAGTCCTTAAACCCAGTTTCAACCCAGTCAGGTTTTTCTATCCCATAAATTCAAGGTGGACAGGATCTGATTGGACGATTTCTAAATCCATCTTGTAATCTGCAGGTTTCCGATCCATGACCCGGCCCTGTTGGCTCGCTGGTTGAAGAGTTTGGGCCGTCCTCATTGGCAGCCAATGCTGTGGTCTTCGGTTTGCTCCGCCCACTTTACAGAGAGCTGCTTCGACCGCAGCGGGGAGACCGTTACGCTCCACCCAGATGCAACTCCCACCCTTTTCCTGTATAACGACCCCCTGGTAACAAACAGGATGTGATGTCACCACTATTCCCTCTAGACACAGATCTAGTTTCTGCCAGGTCATGGTATTAGTACCATCAGTATTATACTTGTGTAGTAGTAATATTGTCAGTATGATAGTTGGTGATTAAGCCCTGCGATCAACTAGTGCCCTCTTCATGCAATGTACTGTGTATAGTTATAAAGTTATAAAGATATTGAACAACATTGGTTATTTGTGACAATCACATAGCGACAGTAATCAGAATTAGCAAGGAACCATGTTTCACTTACTTCTCAAACATCCTAGGACTTTCCTTCAGCTCACCTCCTGCTCCGTTTGTCAACAACACGCTAACTTCCGTTGTCACTCACTTCCGTTGTCGCTTATGTATTTGTGTTGTGGCATTTGCGTTTGTGTTTTAGCTTTTGTGTTTGTGTTGTGGCTTTTGTATTTATGTTGAACCGTCTCAGACACCGTAATTCTGGCTCTGTAAGCACATTGGAACTTAAATTAACTAATTTATGAGGTACAGACTTTCAGCTTTTTTTTAACTTTTTGGTTGTTTTTTTTGTCCTCTAAAATGGGCTGTAATTCCTACACAGGTTATGGTTTTTAGATGTTAATAACTTTAAATTAAAAATGACACTTTAACCTCATAATCACTGTTTCATATCAGGTCCAATGTGATGGAGAACAGAGCCAAAACAAAACTTTAAATGTTTTTACTTGTAGTGGTTCAGATGGTACTCTATTGTCTAGTATTCAAATGTATTTTTCTTGTAGACCTCTACCAAGGCGAAGACCCGTCCCGCTATACTGGATGAGGTCACAACACAAGACCAGGTACCAGGACCCAGAAATACCCATTAACCATGTTTCTGTTTTAGAACGCAAAACACGTCCTCCATGTCAGAGGACTATTCCTGTAATCATTTGTGCCTGGCACTATGTGATTTATAAAAAGCCTTCATCTCTTTTGTGTATGTTAAAGATACACTCCTTGATTTGTGTTTGTAAGTTTTGTTTGTCCCTTTCACTCCTCTATACTCCTCCCCTACAACACTCATAGACTCACATCTTGAGCTGGGGAGGACATATGGGTTTGGCCTATAATGCAATTGAGGAGTGTCACTTTTGAAATCACTGTTGTAGTATCAAGTCATTAAAGGCACACAACACTGTCCAGGATTAGCTCCAATATACAGTCTTACTGCAGCCATCTGATGTGTTCGCAGGCTTTTTTTGCCAAGTATGACGCAGTGGAGCGTTACCTCTGTAATAAAATCTACCCTCCTGGACTGACCTACGTGGAGAAAAACACCTTCCGGAGGTTCTGCAAGAAATTCACCATGAAAGGTATCTACAGTCCATATTTTGTTGGCCTCTAAACTACGTGTAGGAGTGTAGGAGAACATCTATATTACTTAGGAGAGAATAATGCACTTCTCCTAAATCCAGTAAACCTAGTAACTCTGGTCAAAATACTACTGTATGTACGGGTGGAAGATATGGGAAAAATATCAATGTTTTTGCAATGATGATATAAAAAAAAAAGAACAACCTAGTTAGCAATAGTACATATGCAATGCGCAGCATATGCAATTTAAATTATAGATTACACAGAATATATTTTGATTTGAATCCACTGAATACAATTATGACTCATGAAGGTTTTTTTATATATAGCCATTATAAATGAGTTTTTGTCTGTTAAAGGTTGTTAATGTAATTTAGCATTGCCTATGTGTTTAAAATTACTATCACAAGAATATCACTGTCATATCAGCCATCCCTTGGTGTGTCATATTAATAACATCAACAGAGCGTAGATAACACACAGTGGACAGGACAGTGTTGTCTCTGTGTCTCCTTCTCCTAGAGGAGCGTCTGGTAGTGATGTTTGGGAGGCGCGAGCGCTTGGTCCTCCGGAGCAGAGAGGAAGTGGAGGAGGTTCTAGAGGAGTACCACAATGAGTTGAACCACCTAGACACCAGGAAGTGTCTGCGCCTCCTCAATGACAGGTGCTGCCAGGCCAGATGTCATTTTAATGTTTAGGCACAGTTTCCACTTGGCTGTTATCTTGTCTAGTGGTTTGACCTGTGACCCCAAAAACAAAGTGAGTATTGCTTCCTTTAAAGAGGAACAAACACTGAGATGAGCTCTTTCAACAACACTGCCTCCTTGTGGGCAGATTCTTCTGGAAGACCATGAGACCAGATGTGGTCCGCTGGATCGACAGCTGCTCAGAATGTTCCTCAGCAAAGAAGATCAAAACAGAGACATACATCCAGGAAGATGGCCCAAACAGGTGGGTGTGTGTGTGTGTGTGTGTGTGTGTGTAAAAAAACTAGAATCCTAATGATTAATTGGAATATATGCTCAAATTATTGTATTCAGGCACACTGTGGCAGTGGTTCTGAAGCTTTTTGAGCTTTCTAAGCTGGTAGACAACCACTACCTGTGTCACACCTAGACACCCGATTCTAAAAACTGTGTGACGACATTGTTCAGATACGTATGGGGCAGCAACCACAAACTCAAATACTGTAATTTAATTTTGGTAGTATACCAACTGTATACCGTAGAGTGTCAGTTAATGAAGATATCATACATATTTCATAAGAAATTATTATTACACTAGAAATGGAATGAGAGCAGGATAGAGACGGGCAGCTAAATAGAAAACATAGCTGGTTCAATAAAAATTTTATGCAACTGTTTGATGGTTAATTGAAATTAATGTATGTTGTTGTTTTGTGTCGTGCCAGTGATGACATGGACGATGATGATGGTCTCGAGGATGAGCAGTCTGCGGCAACGAGCGGCAGATCACTCAGAAAGAGGGCTTGTGCCAAAAAGAAGCAGCCAGTGAGGTCTAAGCTCCACTCCTCTTCCAGTCCAAAGACCGCGTCTCCTGGTAACCGGGTCTGGGCGGTTCGCGGGACCCAGCTCCAGTCCCCAGACGACACCTGCTCTGCTACAGCACAGGATGGGGTTCTGTTCCAGATTATTCCCCAGACCCAGGGGACTGAAACAGATCAGGAGGAGACTGTATCTGGATCCCATGCTCTGAAGAGAAAGAGAGAATCAGAGAGCGGGTCTGATTCTAAGATGAGAAGCTTGGCCCGGAACAGGTACCACATTAAGTAGTTTATCTTATTACGCTACACGAATGCTACCACTATAAGTACTAATACTAGCACGGTCTGCCGTACTACTGCAGTATAAATGCTACCATGTATACACTACATATGGAAATACTACTGCTGTCTACAGTACTACTGCAGTATAAATACTAACATGTTTATGTCTAGAACTGTGGTCCCAGCTCCTCCTCTCTCTGTGAGGCCTGGTGTAGTTCAGGTCAGGACGGTGGTTCAGAGATGCTCCCAGGCCAAGGTCCACATCAAATCAGCCTCAGATGAAGGTGACGCCCTGTGGACAGAGGTAACATCTTTTTAGGTCATCTTCTAATCTAGTTGTTTTTAAAGTTGCATACATGGCATCACACCACAAGATGCTACAGCACTCGTGATACAAACAACAGTGTGAAACTAAAATGGCAGTGTTGTTTTAACATTCGTATCTCCTGTACTTAGATCCAGGAAGGAATGGTCGTTTATGTGTGTTTCTTCCAAAGAGCCACCTGTAAGCTTGTTGAAAAAATGGGTAAGCTGTCTTGTGTTTAAGACATGGTTTATCACTAAAAACTACATAAACAATCATTCAAGCTGAACGTAAAGTGTTTCCCTGAACACCCTGCTGATCAACCCATTGGACAAATGTTTATGTTTAGTAAAGATAATAAATCAATAATAATAATAATAGTAATACATTTCAAAATCTTAACATCAACTTGCGTATCCTCAGGATCCAGACCCCCACTTCAGCACCACTGCTCTCGACACTATAATCTGTTATTTTTGCTGTCATAGGTCTGGTTTGTAAGTGTTTGCTGTTCTCAACAGCTAACACCCTGTTGAACGCGAAGCTTTTCCAGAACTCCGACAAGCAGCCATCTTCCATTCTGGAACTCCCAGGAAGTGTCCTGCTGATTCCGCAGGACTCCCTGTTGGGTGACCTCGCCACTAGGAACAGGATACGATATGGGGGTCCGGCCCGCAAAGCTGCCCAGCTCTACAACAAGCTGGTGACAGCCTGCGCCAAGGTCATGGCTCGCTCAGCCAAGTGCTCCGTTGCGGGCATGTCCGTGGAGCACGGGCTCTATGGGCAGCATCAGGAGGTTGTCATGACGTCTCTTGAACCAATGACACACCTGCTGGAGTTCTGAGGAGGCGTGGGGACACTGTATGTTAAACTTGCAGGTTGTAATACTGTATTTAACAAGGGGCCTCATGCAGGAACAGTTTGGTTCTTCAGTTATTTAAGAGAATGTCCTTTCTCTTAGGCACAAATGAAACTTACTGTCATAAGAGTTGTTACAATTAGCCTGCCTTTCTCCAATGCTATAAAAACCTGGTTTTTGACCAAATCATTTTCTTTGTATGTATAAATTTAACTTCATGTGTAATTAGTGGCATGTGGCTGGTATACTCTGCTGTTCCAGTTTCAGGCTAATATAATTGAACATGTACAATTCATTTGTCTAAGGGATTGTCCCTCCTCGTGTTGCAGTGATGTTTTTCCATCTAATTTTATGAAAATTTAACCTTTCTTTCAGTGATGGTACAGACCTCTGGGGAAACCATAATAATAGTAATTTTTTTCTCTTGTACACTCGTGCAAGGCTGGCTCATGAAAAACACTGAGAAAGTTCAAAATATGTACCTTTAATTGATCTTGCATGAGGCCCAGTGCGTTGTCTGCACTGGTTTAAATATTAAAGTTTTTTTTGTGGTCATTTTACATGTTATTTCAGTATTTGAACTAGAGATGCTAGGTTATGAACCATTATTCCTCTATCTGTACATTTAAGCACAGCAAGTCGACAGATCATATTTTAATATTGGGATCTTTATTTTATTTCTTACACAACCACAACAAATTATCAATAAACAAAACTTTCTTCCTCACTCCATTAATAGCAATTAAAAGCAGTGAGGAACAAAAAGATAATTTATAGTTACATTTGCTCTCTCCAACAGCTGATGTTTGAACATGGTGATGCTGCCTTAGCTATTACCTTTAAGCTAGAGCCTTAAACTACACCAAAGTAGACAACCCACACAAGTAGTTAAGCAACGATAAAAAATAAATTCCATTCTTAGGGGAGAACCCTGGTTACAGTAGGCCCCAACAAAATATACATACATCTTCATTCTTCTGGGCCCAAGAAACTGGCTGGGGATAATCTAGCCATCCCCCTTTAGATGCATTTATTTTTATAAATGGATCTAAGTAGTGACAGTCTGCCAGCAGCTTGACTCACCCAGAACCTATCCCCCTGCCCTCCCCCCCACACACTAACCTACTGAGAAAGGTGAGAACAGGGATGTTCTTAGTAGACGTTGGTTTAAGAACAGGAGATTAACCAGTTAGTTAAGGATCTCATTGTAAATGTGATCATATAGTCTGTTGAAATCCATTTGTTTTTTTTCGAAAATCTGACCTATCAGTTCTATTACAAAACTCTAAATCCTTCACGAGACCAAAGTATTTGAGAGGTTATCAGTCACATTGTTGTTTCATAATCTTTAAAAGGGATACCCCTCTTTGTGTCTGGAATTCCTCTGCTGGTTGAAACCAGCATTACAAAAATGTTTTGTTTGAAACTCGTGCAGGGTTGTTTTCAGTTCAGTTCAGTTCATTTCAATCAGCGTGCTGGAGATGAAATTGGGGTTAAGTGCAAAAATGTATGTGCAAACTATATAAATCCACTGACTGACAAAAACAAAATGCAATTTTTTTTTAACATTAATTTCACACACACGTATTTTTTTCTGTTTTTAAATCATTTAATAAAATAGGCCAAATGCTGCAGGTGATGTGATATTTATTGAATTGTAAAATAAGTGCTTTCTACGCAGGTAAAATTGTAGAACTATGAGTTTGGAAGAACTAGTATTTCTTTTATTTACCTCAACCACTTATTCTCATGAATTAGCCAACTCCACATTATTTCCCATCAGTTGTTTATCTCCATGCATGAAGAAAACGCTCACGCTTTCCACACAGAGTCAGTCTCCTTCCCACATACAGTCACAGTCATGGAGGTGGTTTCTCTGACGCATGGTAGTGATTATGTTGATTCTGTTGTCACACAGGGTTCGTAGCTGGGCGATGAGGTCTTGTACAGGTGGGCTAGGCCATGGATTCCCATTGAAGAAATCTCTCAGGTAGTAGGAACGTTCTACCAGGAGCTCCAACTGTACCAGATGCCTCAACCGGTGGAGACTCAGAAGATCCTTCTCTGGTTCCCTACGGAAAAACCTGAAGGGACAAAACAGGAGAAATGTCATTATCAGAGTTCCATATCTGTGACTTTATTATAGTTCTTAAATGTGTGCTGGGAAAAATTATTTTGTTCACTGGTACTTACACTCACCTAAAGGATTATTAGGAACACTATACTAATACTGTGTTTGACCCCCTTTCGCCTTCAGAACTGCCTTAATTCTACGTGGCATTGATTCAACAAGGTGCT
>JAOEHI010054170.1:0-14321 GCA_025447815.1 Percopsis transmontana | reverse complement strand
ATATAAATAAAACGATAAAAGCCGTTGAAGGGCAAGTTTGTTGTAATTGGTGGTAAAAACAGATAGATTTTTAGTTGGAAAAACATATACTGTGTAGTTCAAAGACTTTTCAAGAGAACATCTACACACAGTATGTGTAGATTGCTAGCTTCAAAGTATGCTATTAGGTTATCAAGTATGTACAGTCAACATAGCCATTAAAGAGGCTCACCATCAAAGATATAACCTTGAATTTTTCAGTTCATTGTATCTTAGCAACACTTAGTAAACCTTGAGTGAAGTCAATAGATAGACCGAACATGGGCTAATGGGGGCACATGCCTGTTCTCTATAGCAGACCAACCAGTGCTATTTGACATAAAACATGTGCCTGTGCACCGCTTGATGTAATTGTCTCATGAAAATAAGAGCTGCCAATGAAAAGGCTTTCATGAATGGGGAGTGGACTTATTCATTATAGTACTGTATGCCCTCAATAAGTGTTAAATAGAAGCAACACTGTAAATGGAAAGGCTTCTAATATAGAGGCTAAATGCTTCCACAGGCAAAATGAACATTAAAAATAAATTAGTAATATACAGGCTTGTTTGTACACTTACACCATATCCCTAACTGACAATATTAAAAATACCCTAATAGGACATCGTACCATTTTTGCCTGAAAAACCGTTTTAGTTTTTTAATCCAATCCAAATGTTTTTATAAAGTACATTTAAAACAACAAAAGTTGACCAAAGTGCTGTACAATTAGCTAAAACCATAAAACAACACAGTAAAAGACCAGTTTAGACAACAGAAGGACAGAAAAATATAAGAAACCATGAGAAAAAGAACAAAACTCTCATACTGAATTAAAAGCCAAGGAATATGTGTGTTTTTATAAGGGTTTTAAAAGCAGGAAGTGTAAGGGGCAGTCTAACATGTAGAGGCAGCATGTTCCAGAGTTTGGGCTCTACAACTGAAAAGGCACAATCTATGATGATTTGTAGGTAAACCTTAAAAAATCTTAAAATCAATCTTAAAGCGTATAGGGAGCAAGGGAGGTCAGTACGTGGGAAATGTGCACTTACTTGCATTTTCCTGTTAAAAGATTCTGGACCAACTCCAAGCGTGAAAGGGTGGCTTGACTAACACCAAAACAAAGGGCTGGGTCGAAATAAAAGTGTGTATAACCCTTTCAAAATCACTAAGACAAGATAAAAGGCACTTGACCTTAGATAAGAGCCTCAGCTGAAAAAAACTAGATCTAAATTACTGAGTTTATCTGTTTATCCAATTTCACATCACTGTCCATTACCACACCCAGATTTTTTTACAGTGGGTCTTACATATAGTTGCAGGGAACACAAGTCAATATTAGAGACATCACAGGCACCATTGGGTCCCAATATTAGGACTACAGTTTTACTCTCATTAAAGTTTAAAAAGTTTAAGGCCATACTGGTTTTGATGTCCTTAAGACAGTCCATCAGTGGTATTAAAGAGTAAACAGCTGTCAGTTTCAAAGGCAAGTAGATTTGAGTGTCATCAGCATAAAAATGGAACGAGGTCCCATATTTTCTTAAAATTGACCCTAAGGGGAGTGAAAAGTTAAAAAAAGGTTTGGCCAGAATACACCCCTGAGGTACTCCATATATGATCAAAAATGTCCTTTAGAACACTAGCTCAAAACTGTTTGAAAACAGCAGAGCAAGAGACAGAGGTGTATGGATCATCAGGAGGAAATGAGATATTTGCTCTAATGCTCACAACCTTGTCAACAAAAAAATTGAGGAATTTTTCACAGGTTTCCAAAGAAATATCAAGACACGCAGATTGTGGGGCATTAAGAATAGTATTAATGGTACTAAAAAGAACCCAGGGTTTATGACTTTTTTTCAATAATATCAGAAAGATATTTTGTCTTTTCAACTTTGACAATTTTCTGATATCTGCACCAATTGTCCTTTAAACTGTCAAAAGATACCTGCAATTTGTCTTTTTTTCAGGCGCTCAGCTCTCCTGCATTCACGTCTGACAGCACGGGTAGTGTCATTTAACCATGTTTCAGGTTTAGGTTTGGAAGGCATTATTTTAAATGTAGTGACAGTATCCAGGATGTTTTGGCAGGTGGAATAAAAGTGTAAGGTTAACTCCTCAGTATTAAAACAAAGATGGGACCCTAAAGGAGTCTCAACAGCATTTTTTAAAGCAGCAGAGGAATGTACAGCAGTGCAAGGATTTAACATACGACACGAACGAGCTGAGCACAAGGTTTAGCGATATGAAAGGGGATGCATCGCATATTTCAATGTTAGAAACATGTAGACCACATGAAAAAACAAGACCTAGCGTGTGACCATGAACTTCCATGGGGCCTGTCACTGACTGAAGATTAAAAGAGTCAATAAGATTTAGGATGATTTAACCAAAAGGTTAGTAGGACAGCAGACATGCATATTAAAATCTCGGACGATAAGAACCCTATCATATTTAGGCATAAATCCAGCCAAGAAATCAGAAAAGTCATTGATAAAGTCCTTGTTGAATTTAGGTGGTCGGTATATCACAGCGACCCAACTCGAACATGTTCAGTTCAGTTCAAAGCTGGAGTTAAAGTCCACCAACCAGTTGTCCTCGGGGAGTTAAAGTATGAGCTATCGAGCAGCAAAACTTATTTTAAGACTTATCTCACCAACACTCAGGTTTCAATCACACACAAAAAATCCAATTCACGGGAAGTGAAGATATCATTCAGAATAAATGTCTTATTTGCTAGTGATTGTGGTATACAAGCACTGTCCACACAGAAGTACCCGGGTTTACACGTACTCCACACTGGCCACCCACACTGGCGCCATCTTACATAAAAGTATGGGGTGTGTGAAGTATGATTTGTTCAAATTCTAAGAAAAATTCTTTTTTACATTTTGCCACAGAAACGTAACACAGAAATGGCAGATTTTTTGTATGTGCTTTCATGGTGACAAGCTGTTCAGCACTCACTGTGATACATATAGAAGTTAATCCAAGCTATGATTATGATGAAAACATGGTGACAGTGTATATAATTCATACTGATGCACCACAGCCTGGGAACCTTTGACCAATCAACATCCAGGTGGGTTCAGTTCAGTTCTGCTGACATGTTCTAATTGTACTCATTAAGGGTAAATGAAGGTTAAACACATGTTAAAATTCAGGCCATAAAATAGATTTTCCTGCAAATTATTTCAAGGCCCTACGGACAAGATTGTTGCATTAAATTATCATTATGAACTAGAATGGGTACTGTGTGGAACATAGTGAAGGATGATACTACCGCTGTTTAGATTGAATCACCCCCTGCTCTTTCCCATGCCAGCAGAAACTGCATTGGAAACCCTGCACTCCCCAAAATGTCAGATATTTACATATATGGCAATTTGTGGTGCAAAACCATAGCTGTGCTTTCATTGATCAGCTATGCCAATTATTATTTTATTTTTTTTAACTATTTAGCTTTTTTTTTTACAATTCAATTTACTTCCACAAAATGTGTTGCTACATTGCAAAAAACAAATCTGTTTACTGGGGAAACAAAATGATTTGTCTCCATATCTCATCAACAGCAACCAATATATTGGTTTGTCTGTCTGCTTGACTATACGATGGAACTTCGGTTGAGCTTCTTGGGACTCTATCAGAGATCACTGAAGGCCCCCATAGTTTATTTTCAGAGCCATTCTTTCAACAATGAGTGCTAAATTAAATGACACCACAGCCCCGAAAAAATAATATTAAATCCAAAATCCTGTTTGCACCAAATCCCCTCATTATCCCCCCCTCTTTACTTCCTCCGTCCCTGCAGGGTTATCACAAATACATATTCTGTCCTCTTACTTCCTGTCATTATCACTATGACAACTCTGGCCTGGCTCCTGAAGTTACTGTGCGCCAGAGAGGACCAAAATACAAGAGAAAAAACAAAATTACGCTCATCAGTAACTGTGTCATATAACAGCTAACACCATGACAAAACAAACACCATGGTCATAGATTAATTCAATCATGTAATTTAATTAAATCATTTAGTTTAATTAAATGATTCAATCTTGATTGACCAACTGTGATAACGTAACACCTGACGGCGTCCCAACCACTTGATAAAAAAAACAAAGACTAAATGTAAGAGCGAGAGTAAACAAGATACGAAAAAAGGCAACTGTTACAGGAAAAAATAAAATAACAGATATTGTTTTCCCCAACTCCCCTGCCACAAACATGCATTCACCAACAAGTCTCAAGTTTGAAAGAAATTGTAAACAAAGTGACGCGTGCGAGCAGCGTGCCTTAGACAGAGATAATCACATTTAAAGTGCAAGCATGCCTTCAGACAAGAACACATCCATACACATTTCATCAGACAAAAGTGGAAATAACAACCCTGTGCGGTGAAAGTTGTGCTTACCTACAGTGAACCTGTTATCAACTTTGAACGATGCCCACACGAATCTAAAAAAGCATTTGAAAGTGCAGCTGATAGCATGAAGCAGTTTCATTATATCACTGCTTGTCAATAAGCAAAACAGCTCTGTTGAATATGTCCCTCACTCTATCTTCTACTAACTTCTAAAAAAAAGTTGTGGAATATTTCTTTTAGCTAACTAGCTAAGAACAGAGGTGAGGTTGTTACTGACCTAGCTAACTAGAATTTCACCTGAAAGTTACGCTGACAAAGGCTTTACTGTATTATGGTATACAACAATGTGTAGCCCAGCCTCCTTAAATACTGGTAGCTACAGCGCATATGTATGTGTCATTTAAATGTTAGACTTCTCTTACTCTTATTTTGTGTAGGGTATGAACCCCCCAGTGTTCACTGCCTATCTGGCAAGAATGCCAGATAGGCAGTAGTTCATATTAGTCTATGCTTTCCAGCAACTGTACATAAATATATTAGCAGTGTCACGCCGTGCTGCTTACATTTTACACCACCCATAATTGAATTTATACCTAAAACTAGTTTTCTTTCAAAACACGCTGTTTTGAAAGTAACCACCCCCCCCCCCCAAACGTGATTACATTATATATAATAGCTTAAACATAATTTTCTTACATTACTTTATCTTATCTAAAAAACTTAAGACAAGTATGTGCTGTATGTGCACATGAATATTTATGTGTGTGTGCCTGTCCTTTGGATGTAATGGCAGTAGGAAATATCAACATCACCAGAAACACACACACACGTGCGCACACACACACACACCAGACCATAATGTAAATATTTGATATTGCATTTCAAACTATCATTTAGGAATGGAGTAGAATAGAACATACTAGAATGTTAGTAATTTCTGTCCCTCAAACTTGTAACAGCTCTCGCTTTCACCAGACTTACAAACAGGGTCTAATGCATCTTCATTTAGCCTTGCTGTCCTCTGGGCACATTTACATCTGTCAACTCACTATACAGACTGGATGGATGGGCTGTAGGGGTGCGTGCACATGTGTGTGTGTGTTTGCGTGAAAATGCTAGAATACAACACTGATTTATACACATGCCTACAGCTCTGAGGGGCAGATGTACTAGCTTGTTTTAGGCGTAATTTCGTCGCAACGTGCGCCTAAAAGCATGGTACATACGAACAGACTGCACATGGCTAAAACCGCATTCTGCCTGCCGCAGAATGGCAAGTTGCGCTTTTACTACTCACTGCACTACTACTTACTGCATATTTATTGGAGGGTCGAAGGGAAAGTGTGAGTTTCGTCCAAAAGCATGAGAGAAGATGCGTGAGGACAAACTGATTACCTATTGTGTTGTATGTATGAAAACTGCGTGGGAAAGCGCATGTCTGCTTTGCGGTGAAATTTCTGCGCCTCTTAAAAGCAGGTGTAATCCATAGGTGTAATCCAGGAAGCCTGTTTGCTTGCATAGGGGAAACAATAGCAGCAGTCACGCGAGCAAGACAAAGACACAGGCAAGAGGGTAGGTTTACGTTAAAATTTGGTAGGGAAATCTTTCTCTGCTACTGCTGATACACTTTAATGGGTCGCTATATTAATTTAATTAGCAAGACGAGTTCCACAACATTGTTCATGATTATAATGACAATATTATCATGTCATTTTAAACTGTCTGCTTAAACTTACATGACATTGGTAATTTTATTTTACTGTACCTCGGTCAGAACATACCTTTTAACAGAGGCTCATTCCATCACAAAGGAAAATGTATAGTTTGCTTTTTTAAATTATTTATAAGTAAATTGCATTTCACTTTGGTAGTGACACTTTAATGGTCCCTTAATATTGGTAGGGATACGTCCCGACCGTATCTACCCAAACCTATGCCTATTAACACAGGCCAAGGAGACGTGCTAAAAAGGAATCTCGCTACAAGAATTACTATTTTTAAATTGAGTGAACAAGAAGTCATAAGGCGTTACAGATTAAGCAGTCATGCAATAATACAGTTACTGGAAATCAGAGATGATATTGAGCGAGCAGCGCCGATAACATAGGCAGATTACGCGATCAGCCGCAGGTTTGCTACATTGGACGTGAAATGAAAAAGCACAGCGTGCGCTATCTGCGAACCGGCCAAGTCAGTTTACGCTGCGCTCTCTAACATATGTACACCTTGCCCCCGAGTGTCTGTGTATAATTGTGTTTATACCTGACTGTTTGTGTGCCAGTGTATAACGGTACACTATTCGAATATACCTATATGCATGTGTATTAATGTACACACAACATTGTGTGTGTGTACATTTGTATATTGTGTAGCCATTAATGTGTGTGTGTGTGTGCACGCACATGTACAGCATTTTATTTCCCTGCTAGGTGACAGTTCACGGTCCCATGGGCCACAGAGCATCGTGGGTAAACTCGATGTCTCAGCTAGTCTCATTCATCAACAGCCTGACACGCTCTCTCTCACACACACACGGAGAGATAGAGAGGATATATGACACTATCCATACCCATTGTTTTTACAAAACACACATTATGGCTAAAATATGCAACAACATCATGGGCCGGCAGAACAGACCGTTTTGTCACACACAGGGCACCGCTGTACAGGGTGCACTCATCTGCGACGGCTCCCACATAGTTGTCACCAGTTGTCATTTTTGCTACTGACTGTGTCACTGTGATGTGTTGCTGGTAAAAGTGAGGAGACGCATCATTTTTCATCATCACTTCTTTCTTTGTTCGTGGAGGAGGAGTGTGGCGTGATTGCAGACGGCCTGGTCTCAAAAGAGTGCCGTTTAGAGGAGACTTTTTATGCAAGCTGTGTACTTGTGGTCAAAACATCTGTCAAGCATTGTCAGTTGGGCTTCATCATTGTAATTAGCCCTCCATTGTTTATATGAACGAAGTTCAGGAGAATTTAGTTCATCTTATATTCAATTGTGGAGCATTCTATTTTGTGGACCGAATTCTTGCTCTAGATATTGTATACAGAGACCGTATATGTTTTGCATTTGAGAGAGAGCAGAGATTTTGGAAAAAGGGAGAAGAAAGGATAGCAAAATTCCACTTAACTAATGGTAAAACTGATGTACCACTGCTGTGTTATCATCGCTTGCTTATATTTCTTTCGGATCATTTACGTTAAATGAATGACGCCAGCTGGCAGTTCAGTTTGGTTTGCATGTCCATTTCGGTGAGCCATACATGTAACTATCCAACTTCAGATTATTATGCATCATTCTGTTCTCCGGCGTCAAAAACCACAGAATGCACATCTGTGCATTTCAGTGAGATCACTTTTGTCTCTGAGACAAGTCTGACAAAAAAAGTCTTTAAGGCACACCGATTTATAAAATGACATGTACTGTGTATTTTACATATTTGTCATTTTATTTCAAGTTTATCTGTATAGCACCTCTAATGCAGGAAAATAACTGATGGAATATAGATAGCAGAGGCTTTTATCCAAAGTGAATTACTGTACAATAAGTGCACTTGTCGATAGTAGCTGAAAGGGCCATATGTCATTATTAGCAAAGCATTATATAGCTACCAGTGACAACAGCAGTCACAAGAGATATATATGTTACTAATGATTTCAAGTTACGTTCAAGAGTTTGAAAGTTTTAAACCCATGGTTTTAAAGACAATTTTGAACAGTGGTTGAATTACCTTGCTGTTAGGGTGGAAATGTCAAAGGGGGATTGTGGGACTCATAGTTTACTATAGCTTTTATATTACATTGCAGCGCAAATAGAAATAAGGCAAAACTATGCAATTTAATACAAGGTTTAAAAATACGTTATTTAACTAAGTGACCAACTTTTTTTCAAAAACAGAAACAGAAAAAATGCACACAATCTCAAAGAGTAAAACGTTTCTCAAAATATAAAGAATCTAATTAAAATAAATGATTACGCAAAGCATGAGGTCAAGGCTAAATCAGTGTCCTTCTCTAGTAGTGTAGACAGCAATAAACCTTACAGTTATATAGTTGTAGATTATAGATATATTAGAATAGACAGACACATTCATTACATTTACACACATTATGTGTGCATGTTCAAAAAGTTACAACACAGTTTCCATGGTTTTGTAAGGATGTGTGTTTGTGTGTGTGCGTGCGTGCGTGCACATGAATGTGTGTGTGTGTGGCCACACACACACCTAGAGCTATAAATCATACTTAAATTATAATGTATATTATAGTTCATTATCCAACAGAACAGTGGCTATTAATCATATTCATATGGGCTTTGCAGTGCAAATTTTGTAGCCCACATAGTGAACCAAGAGATTGCTATCTGTATATGTTCGTTGGGTGTTTGGCTGTGAAGAAATGGTGTGTGTGTGTGTGTGTGTGTGTGTGTGTGTGTGTTGTGTCCTTGTGTTTGCGCATGAGAACACCATTAATCGTGATTTAATGTGATCCTGTGCTTCATGTACCTGTCTGCAGTTGTGTGAGTGTTTCCATTATTAAATGAAAGGTGCAGTCTGGGTGCGTCTGTTTCAATATCTGCACGCGTGCGTGTGTGCGACAATAGTCGGATTGTAGATGGATAGGTTAGAGCCAAGCGTGCAACTGCCCTACGTTGAACGCACTTTGGTTTAACAGCATTATAAAACATTTTACTGAGCCGCCATTTTAACAGTTTTTAGTCTAAAGAAAACCGTTTGTACGCTCTACAAAAAACACACACACGGACACACAAAAGTTTAATGGTACAACTATGTGAAGAAGCGTCACATGCTAAATTACACCAAGTCATTACATACAAAGGTACACACTGTAGGTACCATCCACACAGAAACAATTAAAGTATTTCCTATCCCCTTTCTATCTCTCTTTGTCCCTCTCTCACACACAACAATTCATTGGTTCATTAACTACTTTGTTCTCTCCATCCGTCTCTCAGTGGAGGGTGAAGGACGGTCGAGGTAAATAGTGTTGGAGAGGAGGGAGAGAGGGTAGGGAATCCTTACCACCATCCATTTCACCAGCCTCCTTACTAAGGATAAGAGAGGAAACAGAGGAAATATCTCACGGAATGTAAGGAACAATTGTGCATAAGTACAAACTACACTTTCTGGCAATATGTACTTGGCAGAATGGCAATATTCTGTTTGTGCATGTGACACTATAAACTTACTCCATTATTATTATTATTATCATCATTATTACTACTATTACTACTTTGTCCCCACCAATCTGAGAAGTATGAAATCGTCCATGAGATAATGTGTGAACCAAGTTCTAAGCAAACTCCAAATGATTATGAATTAATATTGAATTATTCAAACTATAAAAAATATATATATAAATATATAAAAACAATTAAAAACAATTAAAACTTATTTTCTACTAAAAAATGCCTTATCATAATGAAGCAATCATAAAAGGTAAGAAAGATGCAACTACTAGTGCTGATTAAATATCGACTAATTTTATTAAATATTGGCTTTCCTGTTTTGTAATGAGTCCATTATAATAATTCATCTTGTACAGCACTTTTTGAGAGTACATTAAAAAGTGCTTTACGCGGAATAAACAACAGCAAGCGAGGCTTATTAAAATTGAGAGCTGGGGAAAATGAATAGTAAGCCAATAACAAGGGCAGTTTAACCTCCCGCACAAGAGGCTACTGTAAAAAACACTCGTATCACGAACCTGGCCGACACTTGTTCCACTGGCAGCTGAGATCTGAGTCACGAGTTCATGGGTCACATCACATTAACCTTTTCCTCTCTGTGTCAATCTCCCTCTTTCTGTCCCTCTTTCATACAAATAATTGATCTATAAAACCTTTGTCTGATAAAGACGAACATATTTTAAAGGCATTGTCATGGAGTTAGCCCGTACCCTATAAAGTAAGATGTATATTCAAACGCACACACACTGCACAGCATTAATAATTAAATCAAGCTTGGCGGTGTCTGTGTTGAGGTGTTACACCTGTTATTTAATACCGGGATGCCCGCCGACAAAGCGTGGATATGGTTTAATTGTGGGTCATAGCATAATCAAACATATCAAAGGTATTTTACATAAGACACAGGTACTAGTATTTGTATTAAACATTTCTATTTATTGTTGAAGGTGTTGAGCAAGGAAAATAAATTGTTTGTCACCTGTTTCTCCTCTGCTGTACGTGCGCTTCTGTTTAGACCTGGAACTGCCGAACCCATATAGGAGGCATTGGCTTATGAAGAGGGGTTCCCGGGGGAAGGAGCCAAGTATGGTCGAGTTGGAGGGGGGGTTTGCCTTAAGCAATGCTATTTTAATTACCTTTTGACTAAGTATTTGCTTAAAAGGTGTGTTAGTATGTTTTGTAATGTAATGGTGAATGTTTGGATATTGTGTGGACCATGTGATAATTTCCTGTATGATTATTAATTAGCAGATACTAAATAATGTTTTCTGTAGGACCCAGCGGATATAAAGGAGGTGGTTGGAGGTCCTGTTGTGGTCATGCTTTGATAAGGAGAGAAGCCAGCAGAGTGACAAGAGGGCACCGAGTTAAAGGGGTATTGTCTACAGTGCAGAGCTGAGTTTAAGTTTTTATTAGTGGTGCAGAGTTGATTATTTTTTGTTTGTTGTTGTTGTTGTTTGTTTTGCAAGAGTTGTTTTTCTTCAGTTATTTTTTTTTTTGGCCATTCTGCACTGTATATAATGATGCACTGGAATGTTGGTTTCACTGGTAAATAAATACACCTGGACTTCATAATTTGATTTGTGGCACAGCCACACGGCCAACATTACAAGCATTATACCCTTAGACTCCTTATCTTGCATATGTTTATAATACTATGTAGTCCTGGTGTAACCTAGTCTATAAAAATCTAACTAACAATGTTAAGATAAGGCCCGCTGAACATCAACCCATACACTGGCACAATAAAGGAGACAAAATAGCTGAGAGGCTCCAAAGAGCCATCTTGTATACTGCTAGTTAGCATGGGTTGATAGCTAACATGGACAGGGCACCTTGGATATGAAAAAAAAATAAAATACACCACCCCAGAGGCAGGGAATAAAAATGGGCTGAACAGGAGCTCTTTTGCCGGATTCAACGTGTGGAATCTGTGACTGCCTGCAGGACCAGACGATGAATGCACAGTGGAGTTTTTAGACATGGAGGACAAGGATTGCCAGGGAAACGCACTGGGAATCAGTGTGACAGCAGTGATAATATTAAACAAATAGACTAAATTAGAGTTGGCTGGAGTTTGGTATAGTCATAGCCAAAAAAAGGATGCCGCAAAGACACTAGAGGGGACACTAGGGGAAAAAATCGGGTCACAGAATGGCTTCATCTTCACATACAGTCATATTGTTTCACTTGTGAACGTGCATTTTCATGGTGCTGGTATATTTCTAATACAATACATGTGTTAATTGACATGACAACACAAAAGTTCAAGTCTTAGCCCCTGCACTGTTTAGTTACCGCTATACTGTACACATTGGAATGTTTGATACTATGCAGGGCAGATGCTTGGGCTCTGGAAAAGCCCTCCATAATCATGGTGTATTTGGACTGGAGGGCAGGATATAACACATGCCACTTTGCATCATTTACATTTACATTTACATTTGCGGCATTTAGCAGACACTTTTATCCAAAGCGACTTACAATTAGTACATTCGTCAACAATTGAACTGGTTAACCACCAGTTTTTGCAAATAAATAACATTCTCCTAGAATAAGTGCAGCATCATGTAACTTCACCTATGCATTTGCACAACATTACTCGAAAGTTATCATTCACTACTCAAAACAGTCAATAGTTACAATAGTCGAAAGTTATTATTCACTCTTCAAACAGTTCATAAGTACTAACTGCAAAGTGCTTAATATTCTTAGAACTGATCTAACGGGGTAGAAAGAATGATTTATAATTTTTTTTATATACTGTATAAAGGGAGGAAATAAGGGTACAATAAGGATTGTTATAGTGGGATTAGTGCTATGAGGTACAAAGATCGGTGGCCAAGGTACCGAGATGGATTTTAAAGAGGCGGGTTTTAAGTCTCTTGAGGAAGATTGGCAGTGATTCTGCTGTTCTGGCCGCTGCAGGAAGCTCATTCCACCACTCTTGAAAGTCCTATAGTGCAGTCTTACAAAAGTGCAGCTTTAAATATATGTAAACAGGGCCTTCTGGGCTAATGTGGTGTACCTACAGTCACGCCCGTCGATAGGTGGGGACAAACGGGTCTGTTGTCCCGGGCCCAGGGTAGGAGGGGGCCCAGAACTGGGCCCTCATTAAATTATGGAATAATTAAAAAAATACATTTAAACAGGAGAGGAAGAGCAAGGGAAGAGGAGAGATCTGGGCGTGGGGGCGTGGGGGGCATCTAAGATTATCTCGTCACGGGCCCAGGCAAGACAGTCAGCTGGCCTGCCTACAGTAATTCATTTTGTGTTGATTTTAAGAATAAATTTGGGCTAAGCTTCTTGGGCTACAGGTTGATATGTTTGAACCTGGGGCATCATTATGTTTGTTGTACAGCGACAGCACTGGAAATTGGGATGTCAGTGTGCAAGGTTTACTTACAGTGTGAGGTACACACCAAAGACCCAGAAAGCACTGTTGACGGTACTACATTAGGGGCTGAACATTGCCTGCTGTCCATTGACAAACACTCAAAAGCTCTATGGTTATGTACCTTTTGTTCGAACTGTTTTTGAAAGCGGCAAATTAGGCACGATGTTTCAGCCCAGGTGCGTGTTTTCACCCCTCTGGTTGATTCCATGTTTTCTAGTTATGAGCAGCGAAAGCTACGTACTACGAACATTTTAGGGTGCGACGGCGGTGCGTAAATCAAGTAGCCACTCGCAGCTCATTTATATACGATTTCTTATCCCATGCGAATCTCCCATAAATATTACTGACGTCATGTGGTAATATTACATTACTCCACCTCCCCATGTAAAAGTAATCCCGTCCGAATAGGGCTAAAGAGTACTAAACAGAAAAACAAACATGGAAGCACCTCCCAGAAGGAGGCATAGGTGGGCCACACCAAAGTATTCTCCCGGATCGCTCCTGAAAGCAAGTGTTAATACGGCAGGAAAGGCTTTGGCGCTGAAGCTAATGCCGCGTAAGCCCTGAAACTGTGTTCTGCAACCATTTTTAAGGGAGCACACATCTGCGAGTCTAACTGATAGGATGGGTCACACGCCCTTTCACAAAGACGGAGGCACGGTGCCGCACAGGCGATACCTGCGGTGTGTGACTTCAGCAGGTGCACAGTGGAGCATGGAGGGAAAATAGGACAGCATTTGCATCACCTCGAATTTTCTGGTAGTGTCAATTTTTATACGCTGTGATGTTTAGCAATCACAGGGCCACTGTGCGCGCGAGTGTGTGTGTGTGTGTGTGTGTGTGTGACAGTGGAGAGAGATTTGCCCTAAGCGTCTGCTGTTGACACATCTTGTCAACTGAGTCACCAGGATTAGAGCAAAAAACTTTTTGTAAACACGCATTCATATGTCTCCTCTATCCCACGCATACACACACATCTCTCTATCGACACTGGTGGTGTTATTGGTCTGGGTGACAGAACTATGGGGGGAGGGGGGGCGTGTAGGCCATATTTAAACTCACCTCTCATACACACCATTGAAAACCCTTTGCCTCTCACAAACACCACTGAAATACATACACATACACATCTCACACATACTAGTGAAAATGAAACCTCACACAATGACAACTGAATACTTCTCATACTAGTAGTGTGTGTGAGAGGTTACATTTTCAGTTGCGAGTGTGAGAGGTTACATTTTCAGTTGTATATGTGAGAGGTTACATTTTCAGTTGCGAGTGTGAGAGGTTACATTTTCAGTTGTATATGTGAGAGGTTACATTTTCAG
>JAOEHI010054169.1:1590-14325 GCA_025447815.1 Percopsis transmontana | reverse complement strand
AGGGGAGGGGAGGAGGAGAGGAGGAGAGGAGGTGAGGGGAGGAGGAGAGGAGAGGAGGAGAAGAGAGGAGGAGGAGGAGGGGAGGAGAGGAGGAGAGGAGGAAAGGAGAGGAGAGGAGGAGCAGAGGAGGAGAGGAGAGGAGAGGAGGAGGAGAGGAGAGGAGAGGAGAGGAGGAGGAGAGGAGGAGAGGAGAGGAGGAGGAGAGGAGGAGAGGAGGAGAGGAGGAGAGGAGAGGAGAGGAGGAGGAGAGGAGAGGAGGAGGAGAGGAGAGGAGGATCGTATCACCTCGTGCGTCTGTCCAGGCCTCACACAGGGTGACTCCAAGATGGCCGCCATAACATACTGGACCTCAGGACGCATTCTCTGCCTTTACCCAACCTGGGATCACTTTGTGGCGAGAAGAGGAATGAACAAGGAAAAAATAACATTTATTGAGTTGTAAATGTGCCCTTGTTCTGGCAAACTGCATGCAGACACATTTCACTTTTTACTTTTAAAAGTTAACCCAAATTTAAATTTTCTTTAATTTTGCACTGTTATATTACCTGTTAGTTTTTTTATTTAATTGTATTACATTATTATTATTATTATTAATATTATTATTATTAATATTATTATTAATGAATTATATTATAAAGTAATCCCCAAACGTTCTGACCTTCAGTTAAAAAAATTCAGATCTGAAATGTATATGGAATGTCATCTGTAAAATCTCCAGTTTTCCTTCTCTGCCACACAAACTAAATGGCTCAAGAGTCGTTTAATGAAGTCAACTCTTTGGAACAGAGGAAGAAAGCGCCATCTCAAAGATATAGAGTGTTAGGTGCGGCAGACACACAGGTAAGAGTAAGTGTAAAAATAAAAAACATGAAATCCATTTCCTAAAGCATCATGTCTCCATCTGTGAGACAGCGGAGCGACGTCTGACATGTGGACCGGCCCATAATGTAGAGACAGCATGTTAGCTAACTCGTAGGTCCACCAGCAAGCTGTGTCTCTGCAGGACTTACAGCACAAGAACACACAAGGTGACATCTTCAAAGTGAATGTTTATGTGCAGCTCCTTTTGGGGCTCTGTCACCGACATGAGTGGGCCCACTCAGGGCCCTAAGTGGGCCCTTTGACTACGCAACAAGAAATGCAAAGTTACAACAGCGACTTCAGAGACTCTGGCTTCTGGGCCCCCAAACAGGGTCTCCCGGGGCCCCCTGGGCCTGGGCCCGGGAGACCCTGTTTAGGGGCCCAGCCCTGCTCTAGGCCCTTTTATAGTTGCACAACACTTAAAACAAATAAAAAATAAAAACACGTTGAAAACAACCACTAAATCATCCATTTTACAACGGAACATCCATTTTTTACGCGGAAGCTCCAGATATTACACCAGCGTTAGTTTTGCTACAGCGACCGTATGTCTGCGCTGCACCTGTGCACCTGACAGAATGGAAGCACGTCGCAGTTGTCTTTACAAACGGACGTGGCCGGAGGACAGAGAATGATTTGTTCCCACCAGCCGTGCCAGCGGCTGAGCTATTAAATACATGTCCTTTTGATGTGCCTCAAATGATGACATGCACCGCAAGCGGCGTGCTTAGCCAGAGCCCAGGTGCTGCTCACAGCTGACTGGGAGAGCGCTGTAGCCGATGCTGTAATCATTTAGACTGTCATCGGAGCTCCATTTGTGACATCCTTTCTGATGTTGTCCTGCTCTGTGTGTGGGAGGGAGATACATGCTCACGGCACACTGTGTGGCCGGTGAATGCCTGCATGGTACCAGCTGACGTGGATCAAAGCCTCAGGGACTTCATTGGAAATATGTTTGTCCTGTATTGCAGTGCTTCTCAAAGTAGGGTTTGGGGGGGGCGAGTTTGGAGGAGGTTTTAGAATGATAGATTTAAAATGTGTAATTACTTTTCCAACGGTGTTTATGGTTAATGTGTATTGCCTGATAGCACAAGTAGTGTTTAGGGGTCACAGGTCAAAAGGCTAGAGTACGGTACTCTACTGTGTATACACTCCTGTTAGCTGTTAGCTGTTAGCTGTTAGCTAAGCGTACGGGACGCATGAGTTTACTGTGCCCAGCTATTGAAGCGATCCCGGTTCTGATCGTGAAGGGTTCTGACAGACGGGAGCTTTGTGTAAACCGGGCCCTAACAACATGCCAAAACATAACACACTGGCTGGCAGTGGGTACGGGGCAAGGGTGTTAAGGCTAATTCTGTGCAACAGTGTGGCTTGGTTCTGGTTTGATCGCTTGCCATCTGGCGACAGCTTGCAGCGGCGGAGGCAGGCGCGACTCCAACCGCCTCACTTCCATCGCGCCGGTAATGCCTGCTGTCTATTTATACGGCGTGAGCAAATGGCTGTAGCAGGCCGCGCACCGTGGCCTTAACGAGAGCAGATTGTTGAACAAAGGAAGCGCTGGACACGGGGCATTGTCTGGCAGGGGGGGGGATGTCTGAGATGGCATCCATTTCCTCACACTGGCAGCAGGAGATGGTTTGGAGAGGTGGGGCTGCTGGCGGGCACCACTGGGCCGAACTATAAAACTGCAAACCCCCCCCCCCCCCGGGGTTTGAACACAAGCCGGACCACCTCGGTTCTTCGTCACGCGCTGTTTCGCCGCCGTGCCGCAGCGCCCAATTCGCCGCGGCTGTGCCCGGGACATCTGGCGCTTCATCGGACGCCACCTGTTTCCACCGCGGGACCGCTCACCAAAGCGGGCCCGGCCATTTGTGGGCTGCATTAGTGGCAGCGCGTCATGTGATGTGACACACGGATCCCGTGTCCCGTTAAAGATGAATGGGGGGGTGAGGAGGGCAGATCGGCGGGACTGAGACCAGAGCGGCACACATGTTGCTGTGGGAACGCAACTATGGTCTGCATTTATAGTGGGACACTGTTGGTGTGGAGCAGAGACCCCCCCCCCCACACACACACACACACACACCCCACTGCCCCCTCAACTAGCGATTGTTAAGAGACAATAAAACTAGATGAATCATTTTTAATAAACCCCCCCGGTGACCCGGCCCGGCTGGCATTGAAGAGCCAACTTCCTCTGAAAGGAACTCTGTTTATAAAACGCAGTCTGGTCCAGTCAGAATGGATCTTGTGGAAGCTCGACGCTCGCTGTCTGAAATACGGCGGCCCTGAAGGGGAAAACAAATAAACTATTCTGGAAACAAAACAACAGCTGAAAACCTTGCGATTTGGTTGTCAAGTTGTTGACCCATTCAGCTGTTGACAAATGTACTAATTGTAAGTCTCTTTGGATAAAAGCCACTGCCAAATGCTCTAAATGCAGATGTAAATTTAAAGTTGTTTTGTTTCCGGAATTGTTCATTAGCTTTGCACTTCGGGACCACCGTACTGAAACATGTGCGCATACAACACAAAAACATGTACGCACACTTATTCAAAATAATAAATGACTGCTAGTCTTTAGTCCTGTGTGACGCACTGCGCAGTCAGGAGGAAGGAGACGTTGAATAAATTGCCTCACAAGTTCACTGCACTGGAGACAGGAACAAACAGGAACACACACACACACACACACACACACACACACACACACACACAGGCGGGTTAAACTGCTCTGGGGGGACTTCTAGCAGTCAAGTGGGCGGGGGAAACAGCGAGGGCGGGGGGGAGTGGGGGGGGGGGGGTCGGCTATAAAAACACATCAAACTTCCTGTCTGTAAGTAACAGGCACACGTTACAGGTTAGAGAGCGATGGACTCGGGAGTGTTTCACCGCAGGGGGCAAAAACAACGAGAGCGGGAGGTTTTCTCACACCCGCCTTGTTAATTACCTTCCCGACAGTGCGGGACCCTGCAGGGGATTCTGGGTAATGCTTACTCTCCACTCTCCACACAGGGAAGACGGGAGCAGAAAGCCCTATTTTGTGTTGTTGAGACCTTGAGTCATGAAAAGTAACGGGTTTCTCTGCCAAATCACCTGTGATGTATTCCTGAGCAAGTTGTCTAACCCCTGTCTGCTCCATGTAATACCTCCCTGTAACTGTGTCTATTGTAAGTCGCTTTGGATAAAAGCGTCTGCTAAATGACCTCATTGTAAAAAATGATCTAATTGTAATGTGTTTGCAGCTGATGGGTGAGTCCTTAAAAAAACATAAAACCAGTATCAGTGAATAAGTATTTACAGTTAAAACTATTTTTTTTCACACACACACACAAAAGCAAATTACGTTAATTAACTAAATTGCTGAGCGCTTGTCAGAGCTGTTAAATTGGTCGAGCACTGATTAAGTTTTAACTGTATGTTTCTCCTTGCTTGACCTATTTAATAATAATATTACTTTCTGAGGACCTGAAACTACTGCATGTAAGTAACACAGTCAAATATTCTCTGTAGGAAACTGTCTGTGTGCGTGTGCGTGTGTGTGTGCGTGTGTGTGTGCGTGTGTGAGTGCGTGTGTGAGTGTGTGCGTGTGTGCGTGTGTGTGAGTGCGTGTGTGCGTGTGTGCGTGTGTGTGTGCGTGTGCGTGTGTGAGTGTGTGTGTGTGTGCGTGTGTGTGTGCGTGTGTGAGTGTGCGTGTGTGTGTGTGTGCGTGTGCGTGTGTGTGTGCGTGTGTGCGTGTGTGTGTGCGTGTGTGAGTGTGTGTGTGCGTGCACGCTAAGGTGTAAATACAACTGCTCTCTAACTCTCGTGAGCAGACAATGGTCAGGGTTTCCGTGGTGACACCATCAGAGTATGTTTCCCATGTGTGTGTCACAGGCATGCATTAGAAAACACTTGCACGCCAAGCAGACAGCTTCCAGTGGTTTCCTATATGCTCTCTATTGATCCCAGGCTTGTCTGGAGCTTTATTGCATCTCTGGTTATTACATTTCTTCATCCCGGGTCTTTCCGTGATATCGCTTGGCCCCGGCATGGCGCGAGGGGGGTTCGTCAGATGGGGATCCAGATCTATTTGTCAAGCGGGTTTTGATACAGTCATTACTGCCTGTTTGATTAGGCAGGGGGGAAGGAGACGGAGCAGCTGGGGTCCGTACAGAAGGCTGTGGGATCACATCCCAGCACTGGACGGCCGCGTCCCTCCAGAGGCCTTACACGCTCTGATCCATCATCCATCACACGGAACCTCATTATGGCTTCATAAGGGAGTCTACGTGTCGTTTTGGAAGCCGCAGAAATGATCAGAATTTGGCCGGAGCGGGCGGCTTGAGAGTGCGTGCTCGGCTGTTATCATCAATAATTATTGTCTTTCATTGATTTGGCAGCAAGAGAGTGACTGGCCATGTTGGAGACATGGAGGCATGTTCCCAGCGCTGTGCCAGCAATGGGCAAGATCAAATACTCTGGCTTGTTTCCTTTGCCAAGGGCGGCAATTAAAGGCACATTCCACCGCAGGCTCAATCCTGGTTTTAAATGTCTCGCAATATTTGCTTTTAAACAATTGGGGAAGCAGTTGGGATTATTACCATGTGAGTCTGCTCTGCTCACTGCTCACAGCCACAGAAGGAGTAGATGCTTCAGCTGTGACGGGTGCCCTAATAAACGACTGTACGTGTCGAGACGTACATTCCTCCGCAGGCTAGCCCTTGGTTGCCTGTTTGTTCAAAAATACACCCTTTAAGATGTGAACTATGCACCCCCAGCTCACTGTTTGGGAGGAGTAGAGAGGAGCGCTCGGGTGTGGGAGGGGCATCGGCTCTCTGAGTTTTAAACCAAAACAGCAACATTTTTGTAACAGGGTAATTCAAGACACACATCAAGGATTGTGCCTTTAAAGTTAAGAGGCGAGCCTTTGGAGCCAATTATGACAGGACAGGTTGACCGTATTCACATAACAGTTGTTTTGTCTTTTTTTACAAGACTATTTTAAAACCCGATGCTAGAAAATCTACATTTGATGTAAATCCCCTGTTGCACAACCTATAAAGTCGAATAAAGTAGGAGTTGTGCTGCTGTACAACCAGTAGAGTGCTACATGATATAACTTATAATTACATTATGTTTCTTAACAGGAACATGTGGCAGATGTACAGTAAGGTCGAGAATGAAAAGAAGGTGGTGGTTTAGGTAATGCTATATTCATTCTGCAAATGAAAACATGCTGCTTTATACGACAAATGAATGAATAAATTAATTAATTAATTAATTAATTATTAAATATATAAATGAAAACCATGTGGTCCTTTGTGGTCGTGCAGTTGGTCTATAAGCAGACCAACACCACCGTGCCTGTTTGCCTCAGAGCAGAATGGACCACGGTATGAGTATCCACGCATGCCAGCCTTGCATTCAGTTCTGGAGCTCACGGGGTTACGGGCCAGCGGGCCTGGCTGTCGTTATCACCAGCGGGTGTTTACATGTGGCCCAGCGGCCCGTACTTCGTATCAGATCTTCCTGGCGGTGCTTTAGGCATTTAGATCGCCCACCTCACGCTGTGTTGGCGATCCAGACTAAGTCCTCAGAGCGCTCTGGACTATCATAACAGCCAGGGCTACTGCCAGGCCTTTAAGGGGACAGAGCGTATGAATGGTGATTGATGTAATCCCCCCTCCCCCCCCGCCTGCCCCTTGGTGTCCTCTGTTTGCCCCCCCCCCCACCCCGAGCGGGCGGGGCCGTGAGAGGCAGCAGCTCTCCAGCGAGTCGTCATGCCTCTTCACTTCAGAGGTCTCTGATGTCATAATGAACGGGGCTCTGGCTTTGATATGGCTCCCCGGCAATTTCACGCCGCCTGTGTCCCGAACGCAGCAAGACACCCAGCTGGCAGGTACAGTAGAAACCGGAGTTTTATTGCTACAACCAGGGGGGGTTTACCAGGCCCGAGGCGGGGGGGCACCCCTTCTGACCTCAGCGCCGCGTTTCTCACGCAACGTGGGCCCTGTTGATCTCCAAATGCACCAGAACATTCCCGCCTCCAGAGGCCCGCGCTAGAGCTTCACACATCCACCTCCCGGTGCTTCCTACGCGGATGGCAGGACCGACCGTGTGCCCAGTCTGTGGGCCATGTGGAAGCAAATGCTTCTTGTGGTTGCATTATTCCTCAAGGTATGGAAGTAGGAAAGAATAGTTTTTGATGATCATTTATGTCCCTAGGATGGTAAATAAGAGCCTCTCAAATTAAAGACACGCAAGGAGGGAAATTAGAGAAAAGATCATTTAGGAGATAGATGTATTTTCCCTCGTGCAATCACAGCTCAATGCGCAGCAGCAGATCCACTATCTGCCGCTGCCAGAAACCATTTGTAAGATATGGATCCTTTTACGGCAGCAACGCTGGACTCAGCAGGATAAATATGATTTTTTTTTTCTCCTGGTACTTTGGAGACACATGTTCAGTGTCCATCTCTCTGCGTAGATCTTTATTACATCAAACGGGCTGTTCCACGTCAGAAGAATAGCAGGAACAAAGCTTAAGCTATTTCCTGCGCTACCTTAATGATGTAATGTGTTCTGCCATCAGCTAGCAGGGAGCAGCAATCAACGGGGATATATATGGCATTCCTGCATGACCCGCGGAGCAAATCGGCTGCGTTCAGCTGCACTTGACAGGGTTACAAATTTATCATTTGCTTTACGATATCCCCCAAATCAGTTCAGAATGCTTTTAAAAGGGGCCATGGGGGAAGCACTGTGCAGACACATGGGACAGGCCTGTTCGTCGGCTCTCTCTCTCTCTCTGCTCGCGGAGCATAAATTCTCAAGTCCCACAACGGGAAGGGGCTGGTGTGGGGGCGGCCATTACTAATAAAGACCTGCTTTTGTTTCCTAATGGTTTAAAGAGGAATAGAGGCATCACTTAAGCCTGCCTGAGACAGCACTAGCCGCTATAGTTCAATGTGACGCACAACCATGTTACATCACAGTATTTGGGGGATTATTTGTCACATATCGTGAACATAATTTGTCTTTTCCCTCTCCTTCCCCCCGGCCCCTATCCCACAAGAGGCTTTTGGTCTCTTGCTACACCATCATTGTTAATAGGAATTTGTTCTTAGTTTTTCCCAGTCAAATAAAGTAAACAAGGGATCTTTTCATTTACATTCGTCTTTGTCATTTTCTCCCAAGCAACAAATGGTTATCGGTTCTGCTTACCTGACCCCTTCACGGAGCCTATGCACAGCTGACAGGGGCAATCTGCCTGCTTACAGAGTCATTTGAGTCATTTTGCTGGGAGGAAATGACAATAGAGCTAAATGCGTTTCTCATCTTCCAAGCAAAAGCAACTACATACAGTACTTTGGGGCGCTTTGCTGCGTTCCTAAGGAAACAGTCCATTAGCTCAGATTAGAGGCAGATCGCAGAAAATCACAGAACGATGTCACACTTCTCTGCCTGAAAGATCCCAGTCCTCGCGCTGGGCTGGACAAGCTCTGACAGATGTATCAGCACTCGAGGGGGGCATTCGCAAAGAACACTGCCAACAGCTTCAAAGTGTGTGTGTGTGTGTGTGTGTGTCTGCACATAGCTTTGCTGGCTAGCATCCATGTTCATGCTTTTTTATCTCATTTATATTAATAAATATCGGAAACACATCCTGCATTTTGCCTCTGACCTTTTCCTACAGGCCTGTGCGATTGTCCCCAGTAAGGCTGTAGCGGATGAAACCATCTCATATGTAATCACGATGCCTGTATTTCTTTAACGGTTTCTGTTGCTTTAATGTGAGCCTGCGTTATTTCTTAAGTCTTGTGTATCCATGTAGAATAACCCAGAGCTTGGTACGTCGTTTGAGCTGCTACTCCAGGAAGAACTAAGTAATTGATGAAAGCTAGGTCTACGTGATAATCAGCTTTGGCAGATGGCTGAAAATAACCATTTCCTGTGGCGCTCTGCGACTGTGATGAGCATCTAAGAGCAGTACGTGCTAGCTAAGAGGGAGCTAATGAGCAAAAAATAAAAACAGATCTGCAGCAGATGCTATGCAACCACAGCTATTTTGAATTCCATCTCTCTTCTCCCTTTCTGCTCTGGTTCCAGGAAATGTGTATTTCGCTCAGCTGTCATCGAGCGGAGCGGCTGATAGGAGATTTGCAGTGCGCTTAAGCTGAGCGCTTACTCCTTCGGCTTCGGAAAGGGTTTGTTGTCTCACGGCAACCCCATCATTGGGTCAAAGTATTTGAAAAGCAATCACATTTTGATGTGGCCAGCCGCTAAGGTCCTGACAAGTCTGACGTCGAAAATGAAGGGTTTTGGCTGTGCTGTAATCTATCTGTGCTTCTTGCGGGGAGAGGACAGAAAAATGTCTTGAGCCTGAAAACCAATAGCCTCTAATCAGTGCGAGTAATACATCAAGAGGGAAACAGAACGCATGAGCCGTTCAGCGTGGCAAGAGGGAGGGAGCAAGCGATAGTTGGAAAGCAGCTACCTTGGCGTTGAACATGAGACAGACTGGTAGGGAAGGAGCTAAATAACTTCATCCAATGGATCACTAGAGAGATCGATAGGGTGTTTTGAAACCCTGCCGTGATCAAATAGCATCAGCGGATCACCTGCACATGAAGACATGAGAAGGCATCAGAAGGCTTTAGTGGGTTTTTATAAGAGCACAAATCTACATTATGTTTCTCGGGTGTTTGTGTGTAAACTGCTGTGATATGTGATATGTGCTTCAGGCAGAAGACACGCCGTCGATGATAAAAGACTAGCAGTGGGCTCTGGGGCTGTTCTCCGCTCTTCCAGAACCTCCTGTCGGCTGCACGCCCAACAAGGTGTCCCGACAAGAGAGCCAGGTCTGGTGCTGAGAGACACACGGGCTCCCCGGCTCCACCCGTCCTCCCTGGGGAACGTTTGGCTCTGCTCTCGGGGGTGTTAATGAGTGCCAGTTGTTCCGCTGCCTTGGCCGTCAGGAGCGCCCAGGTTTGGCCTCGGATCAATCAGCTCTGTCGTCCTTCACTGATCAATCATCTACGCCCGTTGTCTCTGATATTGGCTCTTGGTAACAGATTAGCACTTTGTCTTGGTCTGATGAAAGGAGTAGCTTCTTGGATGAGACTCGTATTATTCGCATCACTGGTTATTATTATTATTATTGTTGTTTTCTTCAGCTCTGCTTATTTATCAGCTGTTTGTTTTAGGAAAACAACAAAACTTCTGCTGAATCTGATCTGCCAGAAGAATAATTTTCTAAAAGTAGAACATTATGTGGAATTCACGACATACCCTTCTGGGGCTGGTCTTATCTTAAGTTTAGGTTTCATAGGAAAAAATCTTCCTATGACAGAAGCAGTTGCCAAACTCATACCTGTGTCCTATCCCATCTCAGACCTCCTGTCTTGTCTTAACTTAAGAAATCTATAACTGTAAAGTCGTCCTGTCATGCCTGTATCTTTGCTTAGAATGTAGAGACTGCATGTATCTTTGATAAGCATGTACCGGTAGGCTGCTTAACATGGACAAGCCATAATATCAAACGGCTCTCACCGCTATAATGGACAAAAAAACGACGGGCGTACAATTGCAGCCGCGGGGAGATGGCAGCAGATTCCAGATAGCCTTGGTGGCCTCTGTGAGGTAGCGCGAGACACAAGGCTGGGTCACCCTTAGCAAAAGCCCTAGGTGCATCTGTGATCTGTACAAGCACTGGAAGAGCCCCCTGCCTCCTGGTCGGCCTCTCCAGAGCCGGGCATTGCACGTCTATTTATTTCACAATAAATGGTCTTGGTAGGCGATGTATACCCGCTAATACTTGGTCCGGGACATTTAAAGCGTCATCATACAGTTTGAGCAGCCTTTCTATCATTATATTTCTGTGTTCATGTTCCTTCATGTTCCATTGCCATACAGACCTAACAAGAGTGCTGCTGCCATTTTTGGCAGTTATTTTGACAGGGTCTATGCCGTCCTGATTTAGGATTCCTAAGTTAATACCGACAATCCTAAATGTCCTCCTAAACTGAGATAAGATAGGATTTCAGACTTACGAAGCTTCTGTAATGAGGCCCCAGATGTTTAAATACTATCAACTATTTAAACTAATATTGGCAAGACCTGTCTTGTGTGGCTGTAAAAAGCCCCAGACTGCTCTAGGAGGAAAAGTGAATGTCTTTAAACACGATATTTTACCCCTCAATCCTCAGCAGAAGGCTGTGGTTTGAGAGGCGGGGCAGATCCCAGGTACGTGCTAGGCCACGAACGTGAAGCTGAGCGCTTCTGCAGAACCTGGTGCTCAGCAGAACCCTCCCAGTGTAAACAGGAGCTAAAGTCACGTCTGGACCAGCCAATACCAGCAGGGCAATGAGCACACAAGGCTCCTTCTTCTGAACGGGCTGAGAATCGGACGTGCCAAAGTGAGGTTAAGTGGGCCTTTTGGCTTTAATGGGCAGCCCACAATAACAACAGTAACGCTGTCACACACACTCGCCTCTTTTACGACCTTGGCCTCTGAAGGTCTGATGCGTAGCCCCTAACAACGGGGACCCCTTAAAGTCCTGCAACCTGAGCCCAGGACCAGATTTATGGGTGTTTTCAGCTTGTTACGGCAGATTTATCTCCACGATTAAAAAGAACAACAATCTGGAGAAATCGTTGGAGCTGGAATGTCAGCGTTAGCCCAGAGCTTCTCAAGGCCAAGGACCACTCTCATAGGATGAAGTACACTAGGCTAAGCTACGCCAAGCTAGCTTGAAGAGACTTCATGCCAAGTCAGGCTAGCTGGATGACACTTCGCCAAGCTAGCTCAAAGACACTTCCAAGCCAGCTGGAAGAGCACTTCTGCTTGTGTCGCTCAATGAAGCATCCGCTGTAGAAGACTGATAATGTCAATCAGTTATTGGCTTTTAGTATTTGTTGTCTATATTTCCGTACATTCCCCACACTGTACAGTAAGCGTACAGGTTCATTCTCCCCGGCTGTGGCTAAATCGGCAGTGGCCCCGTCGGGACAAGACAAAGACGTTGTCGACCCCAGAAGCTGACCCTGACGTTGGAGACATCTCGGTGTGTCAAAGCGTGGCAGAGGTCAATAGCGCTGCGACGAGGACAGACGCCCAGGCGAGAGCAAGGCTGAGGTATTCGGAGCAGAACGTCTTCATTCCTCCCTGCCAACGTGAAGCGATCCTCTCCCATTCGCCACGCATGGCCCCGCTCCGGGCCAGCGCATCGCTTTAAGCAGGCTTGACCGACCCGCAGGCACACACTCGGCGGTCGAGCTCTGGGCAGGGGGATTGGAGCTGTGACAGCGTAATCAATTCCCATGATTCACTGTTGAGTCTCCAGGCGGCTGAAAGACGAGAGCGGAGCAGGAATGCAGCCCAGAGCGGGACAGACACACCGGACACTGCAGCCTGCTCCTGGCTCCGTCACCTTACCCCCGCCATCATCTTCATCTTCATCTCAGCTACAGCAGGGTATTCTTTCATCGCTGTTGGAGCTTTGCCATCCTCAACAATGATGTGATGTCTCACTGCCAGCCCACTGCTCATCATTATGCTCATCGCCATGACAACGTTAGCCAGCTGTCTCAGAGGGATACTATTTAAAGGTACACTCCTCACTTCGTGTCCCTCCCCCACCTGGGTGCACTCCTCTCTACCCCTCCCCTACAGCCAGGTAATTTGGGGAAATCAAGTAGTCTAACTCTATTTTATAATTGTTTTAACTTTAAAAACATATATAATATAATTATAATTACTGTATTTTTATTGTAATTTAGGCCATCACAGAAGATAGCTATCTATCTGTCTGTCTGTCTGTCTCTTTATTTACCTGTCTGTCTGTCTGTCTGTCTGTCTGTCTCTTTATTTACCTGTCTGTCTGTCTGTCT
>JAOEHI010054168.1:0-14326 GCA_025447815.1 Percopsis transmontana | reverse complement strand
TGCTGTGTGGAGCAGCCTGTGTCAGTCACCTCTTCTCACTCATTCGGGCATGCACTGCGGTCTCGTGAGGAAACGCAAAAAAAAAAAAACTGAAATCACATGATTTGCAAAATATATACAAAAGTAGGCTACACGAATGTGGAACCTGAGTGAAAAGATCAAACAGACAGATGATGAACAGACAATTTCTTCACCTCATTGAAACTGGCAAACAATCTTTTGGTGAACAAAACCACTATTTTTGGCACAATGAATAAAAAAAGGTGAGAGATACCCCCATGTAGGCCTACACAGTAGCAGTCTGAAAGATGTTCCACTATCGCTCTCTCTAAAGCCCTTTTCACATGCAGTCTTTCCCTGAAATGTTCGGTATGTAGCTGCATGTGTGAATAACTGTGTGAAATGGGAAATAGGAGGGGGGTTGGGATAGAGATAGCAGCTGCGAACGGCTCTGTGACTACCTACGCTGCTTAGCACATAGAATTACGCTGAAGGGAACTTTTGAGATTGTTAGGAGGGGGGTTGTGATTATAACACGCATTGTTCTAGGCTCTTGATCTAAAGTGCGATATACATAGATATTTTTTATGTGGGCTAAATTCTCATTTGTAGGCCAGATACATGTCATATGTCACTAGGGCTGGACGATATGGCCAAAATTTATATCACGATATATTTCTTAATTTCGGTCGATGCGATGTACTTCCGATATCGATATATACAGTATAAATGCCTCGTAAAAACTGCCAAGAATGCCCACAATTGATGTCTGTACCTGCAAACTTCTGAAAAATTCATTTGCCTATGAAGTCTATGAAACCTCCTCCTATAAAACTATATATTTTAGAAAAAAAAAAAGGTACCTTTTTATTTGTATTTAGCCTAGGAGCCTCTTGGGCTCATGTTCTGAAAGTGGCGCTAGTGAGCCGAACACAAATCGGGCAGTATTGGGTAGTGTCGATGAATAAGAAGCTTTGCGTGTGAATCGACACAGAGAGAACAGGGGAATATATATGTTTGATAGAAATCTACCTCCATAATCGTCCACCTCTTCTATTACTTGGCGGCTGGCACAATCATTCCTCGCGCACGTGATCAATTTAGAACTAGAGGGGGCACGAAAAGGAGGGGCAATTCACAGATGGGTCCGTTAACGTGTTAGCAAGGAGGTGCTGAGCGAATCAATGCGCTGCGGCGGCTCCAATCCACAAAAAAAATTGTAAAAAAATAAAATACATACACACACATATATATATATACACATATACACACACATATATATATATATAAATAACGAAACCATAGACTGTATAAATAAAGAACGAAATGCAATGTGTGGCGGCCGGTGTTGATTTTGTGGCGCACCGCCACAAATTAGTCTATGTATGGGAAACACTAGCGTGAATTACTTAAAGTTACGGTAGATCCCGCGATCGCCCTCAGTGTTGTAATCTGTCAAAATGACGCAATATATATTGATATCGAATTATTGTCCAGCCCTATATGTCACATACACCAATCAATAAGACTTTGATCAAAATAAAAGTGCAAATACAGGGTTCCTTTCTCTGTTTGAGAATACACCACTGTGTGAATATAAAAATTTAAATTTAAAAACAGACTGATTTAAAGAGTAAACATACAGGTGTTCCTTTCCTGCTAAACAAGATACAGAACTTTTCAAATATCAAATGTAAATGAAAAATCTTTATAAAATATATGAAATATAAATATTCACATCTCCAAGAATACCTCTTCAGTTTATAACAGACAAAATAAATAAAAGAGTGCAAACAGGTTTTCCTTTCCTGTTTAGAAAATACATCTGTGCAAATAACAATTTGTAAACATATAAAAGTGGACCTCCACTAAGTTTAACACTTAGTCTTCATACTGCTGTTTATGTCGCTGCTGTAAATAATGCAAGATATTTGTTTGCTTCCAGCACTTGTTGCAACATGTTTATATTGCACGCATATTATATTGCCCTGCTGCTTATCCAACCGTTTAAACTTGAACCATCTCCAAATTAACCATAGTTTCTCTTCTTACAAACCAGCTCCTCGTTCCTATCACGGCGCGGTATATCAAGTATATTCGATATATCGCCCACCCCTACTTGAAATGTAAAGCATCTCGGCACAGCTGGCTTAATATACAATTAGGTCATTTAGCAGACACTTTTATCCAAAGAGACTTACAATTACATGGTGCTATTACATGGAGCAGATAGGGATTAGGCATCTTGCTCAAGGATGCTTACAGGTAGGACAACTCTGGGGCTCGAACCCACAACCTTCCGGCTTGGAGTCCAACACCTAGACCACTAGAATATCCTGCCCCCCTACAGACATACTCCTAAGTGCACGCACACGCACAGATAACGTACCTTTTCGACAATTGCCTGAGTGAGTGCTGGTGCTAGGGTGATATTCTCACCCAGCAGGAGACAGGAGGTGATTTGAAGGAGCAGACGGAAGCAGGAGGCAGGCAGAGCCAGGCTCTGGATCAACTGGAGGACAGTCTGCAGGTGGGAGGCAAACACAGTGATACCCCCAGATTTAGACAAGAAAATATTTATATTTTAAATGAATGCACCATTTTCATATATTAATAAATGGAGTTAATTCAACTATGAGTTTAGTATATGGAGCATATATTGAGTGGTGGAAAAATGTTTACATACACTTTATAGTATTCTTATATGCAGACTTTGTGGTCAGTCTCTTTTTTGTTGCATGAATTACATCACACATTATATGCATTTCTCATACATTTATATACATCTCATTGTGCATATATAAGTCTGCCCCCATTACCTGACAGACCACCTCAGGCTGGGTGACCTTTTCCCCTTTCCTGTGGGACACCAGTGTGTGAAAAATGAATAGCAGTCTCTCCAGCTGTCCTGAAGCCGGATCTCCCTCATCTGTTCCCTCTGCCAGGACAGCCAATACCTCCACAATGCTGGCCTGAATGTGGAGACACACTATCGTCATTGGGCTAATGTGCTACATGCAGGAATGATGAAAGCTGCATTGAGTAATTGTTTAGTGATAAAATAAACTTCACACAAACTCCGGGCACGCAGGCCAGTTCCGGGCCCCTGTATTTCTTTCCCCGCCCCCATAATCATGTAATTAAGACCTGTGACCTTATAGATAGCCTTCATCAGAAACTTCTTTTCTTCTGCTCATATCGGCTCGTATCCATAGATATCTATGTAAATGATTATATCCATTTGTGTAATGGGAAAAATTACTAAAGTAACCGACACTGCTTTCACCACCATTGAAATAGCAACGCCTAAAATGATTTGTACAAAAAAAGAATTATTAAAAAATGTTTGCTGAAAGTCGAGGAAGAATATAACAGCTTTCAAAAACATATAGGGTGCAGTCAGGGCCAGAGTGGCCACCACATTGCCTAGTTATCCTACGCAGTTTTTGACCCGCAAATGCACAGGTATAATATGTCTGCTTAAGGAATGGATAAGGAATAAAAGAAACCAAATTTAAAGAGTTACTAATTAAACTTTCAAACACTTTTCATGGTTGTGAAATCGGTTGTGAACATTTGCAAGTCTGCCACAGAATACACTGCTCAAAAAAATTAAGGGAACACGTAATCATCACAGTATAACAATTAATTAAACTTCAAGAATATCAATCTGCCCAGTTAGGAAGCACCGTGCAGCTCGATTGGCAATTGCCAGAGAACACCAGAATTGGCAGGTCCACCATTGGCACCCCGTTCTCTTCACAGATAAGAGCAGGTTCACACTGAGCACGTGACAGACGTGAAAGAATCTGAAGACGCCGTGGTGAACGTTCTGCTGTCTGCCAACATCATCCAGCATGACCGGTTTGGCGATGGGTCAGTGATGGACTGGGGAGACATTACCTTGGAGGGACACACAGACCTCCAAATGCTAGCCAACGGTACTCTGACTGCTGTTGGGTTGTTATGTATCGTAATCTGACACCGCCAAGTAGCACCACAGACTGTCCTGCCCTGATCCAGGTCTGGGAGGATATCCCCCAGGACACGATCCGCTGTCTCATCAGGAGCATCCCAGACATTGTCATCATGAGTTGCCGTGATAAAATTCACGCAAGTTGGAACAGCCTTTGATTTTAATTGTTTACTTTGATCGAGACCCGATGTGTGATTTCAGTGTTCCCTTAATGAGCAGTGTATATAATGGCAAATATGTTTTATGACTTGTATATACATAAAGATCTCATATTTAAGGTCAAAAGGGTAAAATATTTCTCCTCCTAACCTGTAAAGAATCCCACAAAATAAGGAAGTGTTCTTTGTCCACATGGTCTGCTGCAGCCTGGGCCATCTGATCTAAGGTATCCCTGACAATGTCCCAGGGCAGAACCAGACCCTGGCTTGTTGCGGGCCCCATCTTACGGAGAGCCAAAGGCAGAGCCTAGAGGAAATGGAGGGAAATGAAGTAAGAGAAGAATGCATATCATCACATCTAAATTAACAAAAGGAGATCTTAGTACATTACAGTTGTTTAGCAAACAATGTGTTTTTAACCCTATTCAACAATGTTTTTTTAATGGTCAATATTTGATCTACAGAATAGGACCTCTGCACTTTGCCAGAAAACCTTCATTTCAAAACTATCTGAAAGATGAAAGTTGTCCCATGCGAGCCATAGACTGCTTTTGTGCCATGAAACTGTTCTCTGGCTCTTGGCGGGGGAACTCACTTTGTCAGCACAGGAGTGGAACATGTTGCGAACACCTTTACACATCTCAAATAATAGCTGGCCTACTCCCTCTGCCTTCGCTGGGTGCTGCTCCAGGTCCAGGAACATGTGGTTCAATAGGTGATCAAAATCTGGAACCTGGCAGACACATAGATCAGGAAGGAAGGATATATTAGAAGAATGGTCTTGTGCAGTCATTGGGAAGCATAGTCTTCAGGTGTAGCCTCTGTATCAGCCCATTTAGCATATCAAGGCTAGCTGTGATATCGTCTCATTGCCCGTTTAAAACCCTGGAACCGCTCCCTCATTGTTCAAACATCTGGCAGTTATGTCACTAATTAAAAGGTTATTTACAGCTGTTTGCAGGAGGATCAAACTTTTCTACTGTTTAATCCAAGATAAATTGTTTTAAATTAAAAAAATGCAAATATACATTATAGTAGATTTTAAATCTATATTGAATAATAATTGGTTAAATGTTTTTCCCACCAAAAAAGTTCAAGATAACACACACACACACACACAACCACTCAACAGCATCACTACACACCCTAATTGAGTGCAAATGCAAATTTGAAAAGGCATCATGGCTTTTTGGCCTAAGCATGGCTGCAAACAAAAAACAAAATAATACACTGTAATGGAAAATGGGAACATCTGAGAAATACAACCATATGTTCGAAATCTCTTCCAAAAGACGTATCGGAATGGTGAGTTTGTTATCTTGAAGTTACCGATGCAATTTAGCATGTAAGAATCTATGTTTAGTAGGAGTGTTTGATGTGCATCGTCATTGAGGTATTGTTTTGTTTGTTCTAATGCAACTGGTCATTCCCATTAGACTAGCCTGAGATTATCCAGAATTGGTGGCCCTGATTTGTTGAGAGGGTAGACATGGGTATCATTGGGGTTTTGTGATTGTAGAAAGGAAAGAAGGGAGCGTACAAGGAAGAGAGACTGATTGTGTTGTATGATCTGGTTGCAATGGCAAATTTAAATAAAAGTGTTCTTGGACCCTCATCCCTGGAGTTTACTTTCTAGTCCGTAAGATACCCCCCTTACACTAACACCATTCATACCCAATTGTACAAAATAATTAGTAAATAAATTCCTAAATTATTAAATGAACCTGGAACAAAATGGAATGGTTTAAAAACGCTATTGAACAGACCATCCTACCTATCTAAATAAACAACTGTATATACCTATCCCAGAAGAGGACCACTTTCCAAGGGTATTACAATATAACAAGAAGGGGTGTAAAGCCACTGGCATAAGACCGCACATCTCAAACGTTTTGCCTGCACCTTGACTGAGCATGTACAAAAACTGAGCGGTTAGTAATATGCCGATTCAGTAGGTGGGAGTAGGCGGAGTAGTGGGAGTGGGAGTGACAGAAGAGTGACAAAAACTTGTCAGCGAGCAAAAAGCAGGGCTAAAATTGTGTAGTGTGAACTAGGTATTAAGTATCATTTCTCTGAGACATGCAAAGTGCAGCAGCGCACACACGCACACACGTCAGCACTAAGAAGGGAGACTGCAACATGCTCTGCTGTCTTGGAGGGTTCTGAAGTTACCTTGGCCTTCGACAGTATAGTCTCTGAGGTGTGACCACATGTCCACCAAGGAATGAAAACTGTCTAAACGGCCGGCTTTCTTTTGCCTGCTATATCTGTAAGCACATAGTGCTTGGTCGGTTGATTTGGTCACCGTCTACCTTAGCATCTGAACCCACACCAGACTGAGTCGTTCCATTCTAAGTTCTGTAGCATTTCCAAAACCTCCTGGGTGTTGGTCTTTCTTCATCTGCTTGGAACTTACTTACTTTATTACTCACCATCATGTAACTCTTCCCAATGTCTTGAAAATGAAAGGATAAGCTAACTTGGACCGTGCTCAAGCAATTACCAAGGCAATCAGGCTTTTCATGACACTGGATATGCACATTTTTTCAGTTGATGAAAATAACGAATTCCACAGATACAACGGATCATGTTCATTAGTGTTCTTCTCTTTAATGTTCCAAATTGTTGTTTATTTAATAAAACCAACAAATGATTGCCCCATTATTTCTTATTCACCCCACGCCCAAAAAAACCTGAGGTATGAACCGTATTGTGGCGCAAAAATCGGGGTCTGACTCTGAACCGAACTGTGGATTTGGAGAACCAGAATCCATCTGCTTTTCCATTAAGTTGAGGAAGCTGTATTTGCAGTACATAGACAAATCCCATCAATGTAGGTCAGGCAAACTGATGCAATATTTATAGTAAGGTAGACAAAAACTAGTTAAGGACAACCCTCCAAGAGTGTGTGTTAATTTAAGCAATCCGCCATAACCTAAGAATACTATAATAATTTATTCAATTTAAAAGAGCTCAGCCTCAAGCTTACATACTACAAGTAGAAATGGCAAATGCTGCTTTTTTTTGTGAAATAATGTAATTCAATGGAGGATCGGTTCTTCATGTTACATCAATGTGGGATTATTTCATGCGGAACATCAGCATGAAGACTTAATATTTCAGAGACACAGGTTTGATAAAAGTTCAATACCCTTTTAAATTATTTTTTGTTTCAAGGTCACAAAGTCCTTTTCCATAGCGATTCAGGGAATTATTAAACAGTTCTTAACTGTTAGATAGGTAGCAGCTGTTGCTGAGTTGCTCAACAGCCAACACCCAAACTAGTTCAGGTGCTCACATTCAAAAATACTGACTATGAGTATGGAGATTCGCCATTGTATAGAAATTTCAGTTTCAAATCTTTCAGAATTAGCATAAATAAATTTACAGTAAATAAAACTTTTAAAGAACACATGACATGGTGTGTGAGATTACCTCACACAGACCAGTAGGAGAAAAAGTGGGCGAGAGAGGAATGAATAGACAGGTTAAAAGAACGTGTTTGAGGACACTTTAAAAGGGGGGCAAAACCGATTAAAGGGAGGTGGAACAGAAGCTGCAAAGAGAGTCCACAAGATACTGAACGATACACCAGCTACTGTGCCAATCCCAATATACCCTTGGTTAGCAATACTTTTTAATGAAGGAGGTCATCTGGCTTAATGAAATGTCACTATGCACTACTGTAAGTATCTGTCATTAATGAATCAGTTCCAAATAGTTCCATACAGTTACCCACAATCACAAAAATAGTTATTGGATAAGTGTAATTCAGAACATTCTATTTGAAGTGATAAGCTTGGCTCTATTGACTGAAGCTGAAAGGACGGACTATCAATGGCATTTTTGATATACAACAGAGCATAAGGGACCCACCTTTCTCATCAAAAATGAGAAGCTCTCAGCTGCAAAATTGCGGATATGCTCCTTCTTGTGTGCCAACAAGGTGCTGTATAAACTGTAGGAAAAGAAAATACGTATTATTTCCACTAACAAGAACTGACCATTCACCAGGAGGGTGGTAAACAGAAGAATCTCCCTCTTTCTCTCTCTCTATGAGGATACATGTCCCACCTGTATATGTTGATCATATCCCTGATCATGAGCCTCCAGAGGTACTTGTAGAGGTAGGAGAGGCAGGTAAATGCCCACTCCAGCACCTCTGTGTCCTTGGTGTCAAGCAGGGAGGTGATCAGGACAAAAAAGTCTGGGAAATGGGGGTAGAAATCTGTCTGCAGGTCCCTGGCGAGCTGCACCACGAGACTACAGGGGAGACAACAGGTGAGTAAGTGGAACTGGGATTTTGGAGTAAGGTCCAATACAATTTAATGTATTTGTCTTTCTAATGGAACTGGGCCAATTTCTTTCAGTAACCGTGCAACATTACTGCCATTAGGCCATTTAACATAGGGTGCAGAATCCCTCCTCATCTCTGCAAAATCATAGTGTGCACACCTACTATTAAAAAGTGAGTGATTTATGACAAAGTTGTTAAATATGAGTATTAGGGCTTACATCTGACATTGGACCAGCTTATGTGAAAGTATTTTGAAAATATTTGTATAATTAGACTGAAAGGTACAGGAACTGGCCTGACAAACACTAATTACTTTATTATCACTTTCAAACCATGTGTGATGTTATCTTACAGACAATATTTAGGTCTGCCTATATTCTCTGGAGGACCAACCACTATTGTTTCATGTGTTTCATAATTGGGCAGCCGGCTGTTGGTTTTACCATAGCTTGGTAAGACAATTTAATACTCCAATTTTGGTTGAAAGCCTGTGCCCCTGTCACATTAGCGTGCGGAGTGACTTGCACTGTCACTACTTACTCTAGTAGTGGCTGGTAGGCCATGCTGTCTTCGACTACCAAATGGGTTTTCAGACTTTCCACTATGGACTTCTGATGGAAGACCAGCAGGTTGAAGGACTGACTCTTGGTGACAACCTCCTTCAAAAAGTCCTCTGATTGAAAGTAGATTATTCTGACATTAATAGGATGTAGTAACTCTGTAACTCTTGATAGCACTTGATGTTTTTTTACTTATGGAGATTTCAAGTAATGCAGTACATTAGGCAACAAAGACACAATATGAAAGTAATTTCTAGATATATGTTCTTTAGTATTGCTTAAGATGTAATATTAAGCATTATGACACGTATTTTTTTTATACATACTGAAATGTTGTGTTAAATTCAGGTCTCTCCATTTCGTCAGGCCTTCAAAGAAGTAAGTGTCTACCTCCTGTAATAGAAGCATATCAGTCAACCGAAATCTCTGTAATCATATACTGGAGATCGACATATTAACGTGAAGAATGATTTTATGACATTTGAAGACAGCAAAAAGCCAGATTCCACACCTCATCATAAGTCCCAGTTCTGTCGATACGATGGATAACATCAATGTTGACATTGGCAAGCCTCTCAGCGAACGTAAGAAACTGTAAAAAAAAAAATATATATATATAATTCCGTATAATTCCGTGTATGGAAGGATGTATTGTTATCATAACCATCAACGGCGACGCCATTATCTTTCGTTATTACAAAACCGGTACAATATAACAAAGATAGATAAATACATAAATACATGTTAATTCAAATCATTACTGTTTACTATCCAAAAGTGCCAAATATAGTTTGTTGATATAATGACTTAGAGAACAAATGCAATTGAAGCCAAAGTAATCTACTGGTGATATTGTACGAGTTTATAGTGTGTTCTCCCCACTATAGAGACTCCTGTCCCATTCTTACTTAACACTCACCCTGAAGGTGTTCTCAGATTTGTGATGGGATGACTTGGATTTTATCTTCATCTTCAAAGGCTTATTAGAAAGACGGCAACTGAAAAGTCAATCCGCGTGTAGAATATTCAATAAAAATAAACTTTTTTCACATTTGGCTATAAGTGTTTACACCTCACACGCGTTGCAACGGAGCCGCCATCTTGGACAGAGCATCATGGGAATGTTAGCTCGCTCCACGTGTGTTTTTGGGTGCATTACTGCCACCCACTGGTCTGGAGTGTTAACTGAATAAATTGAATTGTAATTTTCTCACTTCTAGTACTGCAAGCCTGGACAGAGAGACAACAAAAGAAAATTTAACTTGACAAATACTGTAGATTTGAATTTCTTTTTCCTCCAGAATACATGCACCATGCATGTTTAATGGCTCTTCCCTCCTAAGGGTGTCCTTCTGGAGTTCCTTTCAACTGAGCCCAGTGATAATGTTAGTTTAGCTGGCTCTAACCTAAATGGTTCCCTAGTTGAACCTACCACGGGCGTCCTAGGCAAGCATCTAGTCTGCCTATAGAAATAATTCTCTACAGCCATTGTCTGTAATGCCTCTACAGGAGTTTACCTTAATGTTTTGCAACAAAGCTAACATGGACTTGGACATTTTAGAGATGAATTTGAATATGGGAACCAATACATTTAAATGAAATGTATATTGCCTAAGGGTTTGGTAATCCAAAATTAAATAAATATATATTTGTGACTAGGTCTGGCAAACAATTGGGCATTCACTATTTACAGTAACTAATGTGTAAAGTAAGTAACACATGTATGGCTATGACAGACATCTGACAGATATAGGCCAAGCATTGAAGAAGTTCAACTTCTTCAAATGACATGCAATTTTTCTAGGGGTATGAATAATACATTCTATTGGTCAATTGAAAATCGTCTTCCCTTTCTGAACATTATATTTTTGTGAAGCAGGACTGGGGTGATAATAGCTTTTATCCTTTGCCTAGAAGAACAATCCCTCCTCTTGACCAGCCATACCACATTTACAGGTTGGAATTCAAGTCTCTCTCTCTCTCTCTCTCTCTCTCTCTCTCTCTCTCTCTTTCTGTGAAGGAGGACAACACACACACAGAGGAAAGGTTTGAGTCAATTCCATACTCTTGGCTCAGTGTTGTGTCAGAGACGTGAGGTCTAGGCTCCAGTTACAGTATGTTTCATGTAGAGGACTAAGTGTTTTCTCATTCTGAGTGGATCACTATTGACCATTTTACAATTTCAGCAACACGTTGAATACAATTTGGACAATTTTTTTTAACTGAATTTCAGTACAATGTCACAAGGTGGCTCTCCTGTAGAGGCTTCCTTTGTGATAGGGGACTATGTGGTTTTCTCTCTAATGTTGGTGGTCTCAGCTTCTGTCGGCATCTATTATGCCTGGATGGACAGGGCCCAGGCAAGCTCCATGGATTTCCTAATGGGGGACCGCAATCTCACAGCTGTGCCTGTGTCGCTGTCCCTTACGGCCAGCTTCATGTCGGCCATCACGGTGCTGGCCAGTCCTGCAGAGGTAAGGCCCCAGCAGACAGTTTTATTTCTGGGATTTGTTTTATGTAGAATAAATCTGGTGTCTATTGTAGTGTAATCACACACGATATTTTGATTACCATTACCATTTTCAACTTTTTCAATCACGACTCCCACAAAACAAGTTATTCATAGTGTAGGGGGTCAAGAAATTATAACCCACTGAATTTTTTTATTAGCATAACATCAATCATAAAAATAAATAAAAGATAAGGTTAAAGTGGACAGCACTTGGAACCACTTGCTCTCAACCAACATGAACGGGCAAACAAAACGACATGCATGCAACAGAGGAACAGCGCAAGATAGCACTAGGCGCAAACAATAACCGACACACAATCCCCCAATCCCTAACTAACCACAGGTGCACAGGATGGTGATGGGTGAATAAGTGGCCAGTGTGTAGAAGGCTGGGTGCACAGTGGAAGTGGCCGGCTGCACACTGGTGCGGGATGTTACAATAAATAATAATGAGTTTCTCAAAAAAAAAAGTTTCAATATTTTAACTTGTGAGCCACCTGAGCCCTGACCCCCCTGTCTACACAGTACAGAAACCAAAGTTAGTTAATTTTTTTTATCATTTCCAAAATTTCTGGGTGTGTTTTGCATTGTGGATAGCCTATACGGTCCTTGTTGCACTAATGTCAATTAAAGTTTTTTGTAATATAGTAAGTTTTATTTGTGCTCAGTGTGAGTTCTACAAGCCTGGACAGAGAGAGACTGAAAAAAAGGAAGCTTGACTGAACAAATAGCTTTGACTTGGGAAAACAAGTTGCAAGGCTAAAATTAAAAGCATACAAACAAATCAATATAGAACTTTAAGCACTATGTGGTCATTTTACACAGTACACAACCTTATTAAAGTTCATGAATTTAACTTTTGCATCATTGTTCTTTAGGTATACCGCTATGGGGCAAGCTTTGGACTTGTTGGACTGTCCTATGTAATTACAGTGTTGGTCACATCAGAGATGTTTTTGCCTGTCTTCTATAGACTTGCCATCACCAGCACTTATGAGGTGAGTACGGTTTGTAATGGGATTAGGTTTGTCTTGATAATGCAGTATGTATTCTATTCTATGCTATTTTTAAAGCAGTATTATCCACAAACCGATGCTAGACTTCTATGGTAACAGAAACAGTGTAATAATATTTCTAAAACACAAAAAATATGTATTCATACATACAGTACATTGAATTATGTACTTGGGGCAGTGGGGCATGTGTAAATGGATCAGTTTATTCAGCTGGCTATGTAAAATGTTACAACCCACACACTGTAACAGGTTTGTGTGGAGGGCAAGAGTAAGCGCGAGCCAGAGGAACACACACACACAGGCGAGGAAGCAGAGCGAAGTTGTAACGCTCGAAGCATTCTTGAATGCAGAGTGCTCAAATGCACACAGAAACAGACTAACACTGGGTTAAAGGAAACAGAACACTCAAACAACATAAACATTAATGATTAACAATGACCGACGGTGCAGCACACAACTGGTCGAACTTAAATAGAACACAAATTAACAGTCAATCCCTCCACTGCTGCATGTGCAGAAACGCGCCCTGGTTGTTCCACACGCCAGGTCAAGTGATTTTCTGTGTTATGTCTACAGTAGTTTTTAAGCTGACATCCTTATGCATTTCTACAGTGGAACCTGCACGGTTGAATGACTGACCCCTGTATCTTCAACCCTTGTATATTTTACTGTTCTATCTCTCCACCAAGTACCTCGAGCTGCGGTTCAACAGAACTACACGTCTGCTGGGAACTCTTCTCTTCATTGTTCAGACGGTGAGCAATAATCCACAGGGAACATAATGACAGTGTTTGGAATACTTCAAGGTTGAGCCAAATCCTGTATGCCTTATTAGGAGTAGTGTTTCATTCCCTTCTGACTGCCAGTGCAGTAAAGGAAGTGGATGTATACACTTTTTTACACTTTACTAAACTCATCAAGGAATTCACAGAATGTTATTTTCCTCACTGTTGCAGATCCTTTACACTGGGATAGTAATCTATTCCCCAGCACTTGCTTTAAACCAAGGTAAGGTGGTTTCATTGTATGTCACACTCCTGTCTTAGGCCAATTTAACTTTAGCTCAGTAAAGTGACCACATTCTACCCATCTGTCTATCTTTAATTTGATCTGTCTGTCTTCCTCCATATCATCCTCTCCAGTAACGGGATTGGATCTATGGGGTGCGGTTATCTCTACAGGAGTGGTCTGTACATTCTACTGCACATTGGTATGTATCTGAACCCTGCTCGTAACGTGCACTGTAAAAAATAGGTGTCAACACAAAGGTTTACTGCAACATTTGTGTTTTAAAATATGTTTAACTTAAATGTTTAACTTAAAATAATCAAATATGCGGTTTTAGGGGTGCTATATGTCACGACCCCACCTGGACCCTGTTTATGTTTCTTGTTTTGTCTTGTTTTGTATTTGTGTTTCCCGTTGTCCATTCCATGTTCCACTAGTGTGTCTACCTGTGTTCTTCCCGGCCCTCCCTTGCTCCGCCCTGCTTTAACTTTTTTGGCCCTGCCCGTGCCTGCACTTGGCTCTGAAACCGCATAACCCTGACACTATAATGCAAAAAGTGATTGTACCTTTATAGAAGTAGTGTGTACATATGGTACATTTGTTATATAAATACAAATATACATCTGTGCCAATTCATCCCACAATTTAGGGGATTGTGGGATGGCGGCGGTGGTGGGTGGCGCAGGTGGAGGCTCTGCCTGCCCCCGTACAAAACTGATAACGGGAAGGTGATAGTGGAAGATGAACTGTTAAACTTTATCGTGGTTAAAATGAAGACACTTAGCCATGATGAAATTGT
>JAOEHI010054167.1:10000-14328 GCA_025447815.1 Percopsis transmontana | reverse complement strand
ATAGAGTGTGTATATATATATATATATATATATATATATATATATATATATATAAATTGTTGCTGGGCGATCAATACTCGTGCGTGTTGTCTCAGTGAGTTTACGGTGTGCACATAACTATATAACAAGATTAAGCCGGCCTGATAGCGCATCTCTTCGCACTCTCTCTCCCACTGGTGATGCGAGTGTGTCAAGCTGTGGAGGCTGTCAGTGGGTGGGCGACATATTTGCCACAACTAGAAGGGGATTTTATAGAGTCTGGCAACCACTACAAATAGGACGCAGGCAGTCTGCTGCCTTTTCTCCATCTACCCCCCTCCTTCGCTGTCGAGGCTTGTCACTATTATATACAGAAACAGAGCAGCTAAAACAGCTTCAACTGTGTTTGGGGACAGATATCGCTCACTAATTCATGCATTTCTTTGTTGCAGCTGTTGTTCTTACACGTCGAGCAATAACATGTTTAATATCGATTAATTGCCCGCCGGTCCGCGGTGCTTTTAATACTCTATACTTTAACCTTCAATCAGTCCATGACCGCTTTGTGGCGCGGAGTCTGTTAAATACTCCCTGTCATTAATGGAAATGGGGAACGTACCATCTCGTTGGCGGGCCTATACCGTGTCACACTGGGAGCAGATAGGCGTGACAGACAATTCGCCGCCGTCAGCACGGTGTCTCAGCCAAACGGATCTGACGTCCGCAGTAGTGGCTGACACTCCTGGGGGAGCGCGCAAGTCACGACAATGACATGATGTGAAGGGCTGGAGCACAGCACGCACACTAGTATTTTAAATGTTCATTTGCGCTTCACTCCTAATTGTAGCATATTCACAGACTGCACATCTAACTATCTGTCCCCCCCACACACACACACAGAAATGCGGTGACAGTGTGGCGGCCTTGTTGATTGTACTAATTAACGCTCATACTGCCGGTTGCTGTCATCAAGTGGTGCTGCAATTGTTTCGGTTTCTGCATTACGAGTCGCTGATGAAGAAGAGGAGAACTCGACAGTGACTTCCGCGACCGCTAGCCTCTCAATCAGCGCGCGGGTGTTTGCATCACGCACCAAAGTATTCTGCTTAATCTGCGCCACGTGGGCTGCACTGGCGGAGGGGGAAATGCTCCCACGCTCTGGGCCCATCAGAAAATACTGGCAAAAGTCATTTTAAGGCAGGTTCTATCCTTTTCTTTGTATGTGTGCACGCACGCTGGCTTGGAAGGGATCAAATGTAGGCTGAGAGACAGGGAGAGAATTCTATTGTTTTTTTCCGTGGGCAGCAAGGCATGGATAAATATTCCACTTGCAACAGTAAGTGAAAGAGACAGCGATTGTCTGAGTATACCCCCTCCCCCCTTCTCCTCTTTTCTCCTCTCCTCTCCTCTCCTCTCCTCTGTATTTTGAATGCAGAAGTGATATATAGTAGAGGCTGACGCAATAGAGCGTTCTTGTCTTTTCAGGCAATACCTGTCAGTTGTATTTCAAACAAGTAGCTTCAGAACCGAGCCGTGTGGCAGGCATAATGGAATGGAATAATGCATTTGATATCTGTACATGCTGGCTGTTTCTGGCGAAACTAGTTACAACAGTATAGCTATGCTGTTGTAGTGTTGTGAAAGGAGTTTTGAGAATAATCGTAACTACTTTGTAGGGAAATAAATATGTAGACAATTAAATATACATTCACAATAAGCTAGGAACATACAATACAATATATAACATGTAACTATGCATGTCTGGGTTGCCCCAGAAACTAGGCAGACTCACAGGCGGGGCAGGACAGTGGTGTGTGTGTGTGTGTGTGTGTGTGTGTGTGTGTGTGTGTGTGTGTGGAAGGGGGTTGGCAGCAGGACAACAGACACTGTGTCTCCCCAGACTCGGTGACGAGGCACAAGGGACACCGCGAGGGCCAGCGGACGCCTGTGCCTCTGTGAGAGCGTTGCCACCTCCGCTGGCCTCTCTTTGTTTCCCTGTCGTTCCCTCTATCACTCATCAGCGCTGTAAAGTGTTTTATATGCCCTTCCAGAGGCTCACTGACATTGTGTGACATCATAAGCATTAGGGGATGAGCAAGTACACAAGTATCTGTATCTGTATCTGTATCTGTTCAACCAACTAAATGATCTGTATCTGTATCTGTTCAACCAACTAAGTTATTTGTATCTGTATCTGTTCAACCAACTAAATTAACTGTATCTGTATGTGTTCAACCGACTAAATTATCTGTATCTGTATTTGTTCAACCAACTAAATTATCTGTATCTGTATGTGTTCAACCAACTAAATTATCTGTATCTGTATGTGTTCAACCGACTAAATTATCTGTATCTGTATGTGTTCAACCAACTAAATTATCTGTATCTGTATGTGTTCAACCAACTAAATTATCTGTATCTGTATTTGTTCAACCAACTAAATTATCTGTATCTGTATTTGTTCAACCAACTAAATTATCTGTATCTGTATGTGTTCAACCAACTAAATTATCTGTATCAGTATCCGAACGTTGAATGGGCGGTGCCTACACCAGAAATGGACAGGGCTTGATCTGAAATTGGTATTTTGAACCTGACATAGATATGAGTTGATCAAGTCGCTATATTTATTGTTTATTAGAAAACTATTTGCAGAACATCCTCAGAATTGAGCTCTATGTTTTTGATCACAAGAGGAAGAGAAATTGTGTGAATGAAAAAACTTGAATCAATGAGTGTGTGTGTGTGTATGTGTCTGTGCAGTCAAACACGAAGGCTACTGTATGTAACAGTTCAATATATATCCTAATATTTCAAGCCTATAAATAATATAAAGCTTTAATTGATAATATTTAATAAATATTTGTAGCACAATAACGGATCCACAAAGCGAAATTACGTTGTAGTGCATAATTACATTCATACTGGTGCTGGCTAGCACCCTGTCCACAGTAACAGTTTCCTGATGTCGCTCTCTTGTTTTAACAACCAAACCTGTTAGATGTTCTAGGGTTAGGGCATAACAATTAGGGTGTTCTAGGGTTAAGGCATACAATTACAAACTTTAATTTATGTTTTTTCACATATAAGTGAAAGTCTTTGTGAAACATGGCATGCAATAGACATGCCCATTTTTATTTTCAGCTATTCTTTTCAGTCAGAAGTGCTTTGAAAGAGACGGGGTATAGTTTTTAAGGAACTATACCCTTGTGTTCCTCAAATAAAGATATTCTGGTTTACAAGCCTTTAGCCTTTTCTTTAGTTGTTTCCAGTGACTACATATATACATTTATGTTCCCTTTAGAGCTTTTTAAACCACTCAAAATACTGTGTGGAAAGCTGCTAAATAGTATTTGACGTGATTTCAATCGTATTGAATCGAATCGCATTGAATTGTATCATATTGTATCGAACTGAATTGTATTGAATCGTACTGAATTGAATTGTTAGCTTGTGAATCGTAATCGAATCGGGGCATCTGTGCCAATACCCAGCCCTACAATACAATAAGAACAATACACAGGCACATAGCGTAACATTGTTCACAGACTCAACTCTATATTAAACTATTTGAACTTCCCTGCTGCAGCGTGCCCTTAAAAATTGGATTTCTCCAAGTTGATTTGAACAGGTATTAACTTATTGCCATGATATGACCCAGGGTTTCACGTACTAGTGTCCGTAGTCTGGATCGCGCTATACTGCAAATCACTGCTTGAGGACAACGGCACAAGGAATGAGAATCTCATCTCCTGTATTGTGTTTTCACAATGCTGGCATTTAAAAAAAAAAAAGCAGGATAATAGCGGCGTAGTTGTTACGACTGCGGTAGGTTACTCAAGATTAAGGTTTTTTGGGTGGGTCTTACAGAACTGTGTATATCCCCGGCGGATGTAATTGAGATGCTATCTACGCTAAAATGATACGCGCCGTAATGCGAAACATTAAACAGGCCCAGAGTACAAGACAGCTCTGTCTGTAACAATCACATCCCAGCGCTGTGTTACGCCAGTGAGATAATGGCAACAACAGCATAACAATTCCCCACCCCCCTTGTGTTAGGTGTGGCTCAAACCCAATGCTACCTCAAGCCTATCCCCCTGCGTCTAAACGGGGGATGAAACATTGATGCTAAAAGGGGCAGCAGCCTTGATTGGAGCAGATGTGACATGTTCGTCAAATGACCTACTTCTGTCCCGATTATGAATTAAAGTTGCATGATGGGGACTGGGGTGGCTAATGAATGATACATGCTGGGGGCCGGGCATATTTTACAGTGTGTGTGGGGGGGCAGACAAAGGTTACATGAATGTTTGCTTGTGTGTATGTGTGTTTATGTGTATATATAT
>JAOEHI010054167.1:0-7500 GCA_025447815.1 Percopsis transmontana | reverse complement strand
CGTCCTCTGGCAGGCTGTCTAGTCGGCTAAAAAGGGTACGGCTGGAGCATTGCTGCTTGCAAACCTTTTTCTCTAATTGGCATTTGTAGACAGACACAGATAAATAAATAACCAAAATGGAGGTATTCAATGGACAGCGGTTCACATAAGGTCTTCAGTTGTTCTATTGATTACATATTTGTTTAACCAAAATGACATTTAGTAATGAGAATAAATTACAATAACAAGCTGATGCTCAGACAAATTACCAGACCACTTCTGTGTCCTCTGGGGTTGGAAGGCTTCAATGGCCACAACAGGAAAATTGTATATTTACCCCATATTATTTTGTTGTACATTATGCTCTCTCTCTCTCTTTTTTTATCCTATCTTTATTGACTTATGCTATGTTTGTCTTCTTCTTTAGTTTATTCACTCATTCACTTTTTGGTCTCCAATTACATTGGCTGTCTTTACCTTTTAATGCTAGCCATTTAAACCATTTAATTTCCCCTCGGCTCTCCAACATGATGGTGATTTGACACTAAACATGTATAATTCGCACCTGATGTGAGACGCGGGCTGATTTGCTGAATGTTTATTAATAAAGGCCGTGCCTGCTTCTCTTCCCCGTGCGCTAAACTGCAGTCACACAAAGCCCCCTGAGCTCCTGTTGATATAAGGAGAAAGACAATGGAGGACTAGAGAAGGGGATTATTTAAGTATGGGAGGGGGTGTTGTGATTAGAGGCACAAACCCAACAGGGGGGGAAAACGGGCACAGAAACTCCAAATGGCGTTATGAAACATGGGACTGCAGATTGAAGATTAGCAGTGAATATTCAGAATATGTTCTGCAGACCTGTTGTGTTATGACACAAGGAACACCAGGGTTATTGTCGCGTTGTGACCAGAGTCAAACATGACCTCCTCACCACTATTAGGAGGGAAAGGAACAGGGATGTTTTTGGTATCATGTCTCTGCGAAAGACATTTGTGATTAGGCTACTAAATGAAGAAGGCAAACAGACGGGTGATCATGTTTCCTTAGAGTCATGCCTCTTGATAGGATGCTATTGATTTTTTTTTCTCGATTACATTTTATGCGAAAATATCACGGAAATAGGACAAAATTGCAAGCCATCAAAAATAATGCAGTAATTAGCTGAATTTGCGTGAAATATTGGGATCGCAAGATCCTGGACTGATTGATACTGAACATAGTGATTCAACCTACATGAAAGCCTATAATTAATTACATTTGGTGTTCAAAACAGCTATATGAGGCAGCAAATAAATTGCTCAGAGGAAGGCAAGCATGATAAAAGGCAAGTGACCGTCAAATCCACAATCAATAAAAAACATTTTTGTTGTTGTTATGTGTGCACGTGTTTGTGCGCGTGTGTGGAGGAGTTTAAGTCGGTGCTTGTAGCCTATAACCATTGGACCGCTGAGTATAAGCAACACTGATGTGCACAGCAGGGCTTTCTAACTGCCAAAGTGAACAAAACAGCTGGGCACCTAGCCCTCAGCTGGCCTCCTGCTGGCTATAAGATGTGTAACGCAATACAGTCATTTGTTTTAGTTGACTTTAGGCATGACTTGGCTCTTTGGTGACATGAAACAATATTATTTTAAACTCAATTAAAAATATATATATATTTATATATTGTAAATGAGTACGCGCAACCAAGAAGAAGCCCTACTTATATATATATATATATATATATATATATATATATTTTTTTTTTATAATGAATATTTATTTATTTATAAATGTTTACGACCTTGACATTCATCCATATTTGTCTCCCCTAAACCTGCACTTCCCTTCAGGGAGACAAGGGGGCATGACGGCAGAATTTGACCTGTGTGTGTTTTCATGGTTGGCTGGAAAAAACATGAGTCTACCTGTCCCTGTGGAGGGGGAGATGGCAGAGAGCAGGCCGTGGCATTCTATTCCCTCAGCTGCGCTGGCTGGGCCCTCTAGGACAGCCGGCTCCTCTGATGACATTTAAACACACCTCACACACACACCTCAGTGTACAGGGGACAGCCGGAGGATGGCTGCTGCGGCTGTAGCACAGCCATTAACCTGGCTCTTAAGTTACACCTTCCACAGACCACATCTCAATCCGCTGTCTTGTACTACCGTAAATGTATATCTTTGGGTTTGCGGCACCGCTATGGTAGCCAATGACTATAGCTGCATTGACTCAGAAAGTACGATTTTAAAAGCACACGTTACTTCCCTTTTTTTCTTCCCCTTTTTTTCTGGAAAATTCTACTGGAACATCTGCTATGACCCTAAGCCAGACTAAGCTATTCTTAATTGGTAATTAACCTTCACCACAGTATGCAATCTCCTCAAGTCCAGCCAAACATGTTGACAATGTAAAGTGATTTGTTTGTGTGCGCATGTGCGTGCCCGCGTGCGTGCACGTGTGACAGTGTGCACATATGAGAGGGAAAATAAAAAAGAGAGGTGTGTTTTGCAGCCTGTAAAGGAGATGGGCGTGCATGTTGCAGGTGAAATTGCGGACATTTCAATTGAGTCGCGGTTTTCTCGCGTCATTTTCTAGCGAGCAATAAAGGTAAAATTGGACACCACAGCAAATCACCGCGAAAATGCAGCGTGTTGATGCCTCTGCCAACCAATCACCAGGTTGACCAAGCCTAACATGTCAACAGTACGCCCCCACGTCTTTCTCTTTCTCTCTCTCTCTCTCTCTCTCTCTCGCTCCGCTAGGTGAGTACAGGGTGGAGACCGATGGCGACCGCTGTGTGCGCACTCTTCGGAGACTGTCTCATTACAGTTGATCATTTAGCATTAGGCTTTGTCTTTTTCCCCCCGCTTGCATCACAGAAGCGCGGAGGCATCCGTGCTTAACTCCCCTAAGCAGCGCCTCACATTATGCGCGCACGGCCCGGAATAGATAATCATTAACTGTACACACTGTGTACTGGCCGTTGTTGAAGATTTAAGGAGCTGTCCGTGGTGCTGAAACCCAATCTATCCCCGCCAATGCGTTTTGCGCTCAGTTGTTATAATAGGTCCATTGTGTGCGCAGGAATCTGTGTGAGCGTGCGACAGCGTGCGTCTGTCTACACACTGTGTGTGTGTGTGTGTGTGTGACTCCATTATCTGTACGTCTCAATGGTTTTCCCGTTCCATGAATCATCCTTCCCAGTCTGTCTCTATGTCAGGCCTGATAACAGCTCCTATTGCCCACAGAGATGAGTAATCAATACACGCTGCACACACACACACACACACACACACACACACACACACACACACACACACACACACACACACACACACAATACATAGAAGTACATAGAAGCGTACACAAATAAGGCAACGCACACATCCCTGCGCGTGTGCACGCTAATGTGTGTACGTTCATATGGGCACGCTCATAAACACACCCACACAGACACAAAGTCCAGAATCCCCAACCAGCCCACAAGCATGATGTCAATTTGCTTGTGTGCGAGCATTACAGTGGCATTGTGGGATACCTAGATTCTGTGATGACGGAAAGGGAGGTTACTGGCTAAGTGCTCTGGGCCTCATTTTTCATTCTATGTATTTCTGTGTTGTCCCCACCCCCCACTCTCTCTCTGTGTCTTTTCTCACTGAGGTATAATGCTCAGAGACAGGCTGGCCTGTATAAAAGCCCATCCACTGCTCCCCGAGGTGCCATTCTGACCCAGTAACTCCTCCATCCCTCATCCCACACCCCTTTTGTTTTTCCTCCATCTCTATCTGTCTCTCTGCCCCCACACACCCCCTACCCCCCTCTGGTGGCCAGGGTACTGTAATTGAGTTTTTGGTTCAAGTCAATTAAAAGTGCGGCCCCAGCGAGGGACAAAACAAGTGTGTTAGTTGCGTTTCACCGCGGGCTCACTCGTTATTTATACACTCATCTCTATACAGAGCTCACTAAGAAAGGACAGGGTGTGTTCCTTCATTTCATATGTGTCATTAAACTGTTTTGACATTGTTTACAATGTAATTTATCTTTCTCTATGAAGCCTCTCCTTCTCCTTTCCAAAACGCAATCCCATTTAAATGGTAATTCAAACTTCCATTAAGTTGGGGCCTTTTGCGAATACTGTGTCGGAGTAGTGCTGAACCACCCTTCCTGCCATAGGATGTTTACTCCCAGAAAACCACATATTCATCAGAGTCAAACACCGGCTAGTTCATTGTTGATAATGCCTTCCTTCTCTTATTAAACATCATATTTCCCTAGCCAATGAAGTGACGAAGGATGCTACAAGTTCATTGGGGTCATCGCTGATCATGGAGCCTTAGGCCGGAGATATAGTAGCTTTTAACTAGGCGTTCACGTACGCATGATGACTTCCTGGCGTATCCTGCAAGCAATGTACTGTGGCGATGCAACGTGTTGGAAGAACAACATTAAACAAGGATAGAACAAAAACGACGATTGTTCAAGGCAGGCAATGTTGTAACGGTGTCCTAACAATAACACACTTACTGTACCCCAACACACTGTAACTAACAAGGCCAACATTAAAGTGCAATTACAAAGATGAACCAACTATGGAAATGCATCACAAATCACACACTGAACACAAAGAACTCTGGGAAAGGGGGCGGGGGTTAGCGCAGTCGCTACAGTATTGTTCCACTAAACTACTGTAAAAGAATGGAGTAGGCCCTGATCTGCCCCCTAGTGGATATACTTTTTAATCCTCCAGGTACAAGCAAAGTACACATGCAAGTATGTGAACAATGGTGCTCGCATCGCAGCCGCTTGTCTAAAAAGCAACTATATCTCCTCCAAGGATTTGTGATAGAGTTGACCGTTTTGGATGTGCTAGTCCCTATACCAAGCCTAGGAAATCATATGCAGATGTTGATACTAAATATCACACAAAAGTGTTTTTCCTCCGTCTTCTTGGGCTGCTGAATTCAAATTCAGAATATTGCGGAATATTCAGCAATATTGCAAAGTGAAGGTGACACTTTTCAGATACAAATGATAACTGAAATGTAAAGAGATTTGCGGCACATAATAAGGGAGCGAAGGAAGATTTGTGGCAGCTGTTGGGATACTTTCCTCTAAATACCTTTAATCAGGAAACACTTCTGGAATACATAAACTTAGCCAATTAATTTTGGGTGCAAAAATCTGCATACGCACAATCACGCATATACTTGCGGGCTCACGTGCTTGTGTGCACACATACACACATACACTCCCCGGTCATTATATCCCAGTCTTAGTTGCACACTCTGGTTGAAGAACACACAAAGCATCTTTAAATGTCTACATGTTTGACAATGCATTATTCGTATTGTGCTAATTGAGCAGTATACAGTACATTCAATTCTGATGCATTTGAATACACAGTCTTTGTGATTCTACCATCACAAGCTAGCACAGTTTCGCTACAGTATCCTTACTGTACTGCAACCTTCGAAAACAGCAGCAGAGAGTGAGACTAAAAAAAGCTTTGGAAGGAAGGTCTAAAAGTAACAGCAAAATGCCTTAGTCCCCTTGAGGATTCCTGCTAACATTCAAACGCTCTTGTTATCCCATCTGAACCTCTGACCCTCTCAGACATTATCATGCCCTTTTCATCGGAGGCGCCAGTTCACCTCTGCCAACTTGGAGTAATTATCTAGGAAATATAGAAGGCATGCAGTGGCAGGTACTGAAGACCTGGTAGAGAACTGGAACACAACAACAACCGGGGCCTAGATGCAAGACTGATGCCGTCTCAGTCAAATGTTGTTTTGTAGGCGACACACATCTGCATCTACATTGTTCCCCCAACAAGGGAGGGAAGACTGAAAACATGATTGTATTCCACTTGTGATCTGGCCATAGTGGTGCATTTACTGTAGATCGTAGCAACCTGCTAAATATTTAATGCAAACCCAATCTCCCCTTTGCTAATTAGGGCCTTGCACAGGTTTAGTTGCACATGTGTGCGTGAGCACGTAATGCCAGGGGTAATATTTTTCGCCTCCTGTGTATCTGTCTAAATAAGCTTAAAGGTCTCACCTCTCACACCTTAGTGCCCCTTTTCACATTCACGCAGCTGCGTTTCCAAACAACCTGGGGCGATTACTCAGTGCTTATAGGGGGTGATATATTGAAATTGAAGAGTGTCCCTTTAAGATACAGTAGTCAATGAAGTGATAATATGCTTTTGTAACTAGTATGTGCAACACTAGGTAGGGCCTGCTAGAGATATATTAGATGGAGGAGCACAAAAACCACAAATAATGACCAATTATGTTATACGTGAGCATTCTGATCGTGGAAGGAGGGTAAAGTGACGATAAAAGCAAGGAACATCTCCATGGACAGGTACTTTCCTAGCTCCTTAAAAGGTTGTGTTAAATGCCTCTACTCTCAGAACTGGATAAATTACTGTACTATTACACCGAGCAGCAGTGCCATAAATAACAGGGGAGGAATATAAATTGCGTGTGCTAGAGGAGGGATATAATTGATTTGGCCCGTAGCATGTAGGGATGAAGGCTTATGACAATCTTTTGAATCAATAATTGCAACTGGCAAGATTGTGTAAAGATGTGAAGATGAGGATAATAACAGAACAATCTTCTTCTATGCATTTAAACAGCCAAATTATTTTCAGAGCCAAATCAAGGCTACTAATTATTATTTGTTTCATGTAAATGAAGCCTTGGTTGTAAGGGCGAGTCGTGGTTAGAAATGCTGCTAATCAGAAGGTGAGCTTTAATCCTAGGTATTATTACAGTGCCTACTATCATGAAATGGAAAGTTCCTACAACAGTCAGTGCGTGTGAGGCTGGCATTTTAAAGAGAGAGCAACAGAAAATGTTCAAAATAACGTATGGCTTAACTCTTTTTAAGCATTAATATTGATGGAACAAATACAGAGAAAAGACATACAATAGAAAACTAATGTACATGTACTGAAATAAATAACAAACAAACAAATGACGTTGTAATTAAAATGTAATGTGTTGTAAATAGCGGAAGTCTAGTTACTGTATATAGTAGCTACTAGCCTTATATAAAATAAATTATACATATATCAAACGAGCACGACTGCACATGTTCCCATAGTCTTCATCCTTTACAAATGCCCCATGTCCTTTATGGTATATTAGTTCTCAATTTTTTTTTCAATTAGTTTTCCAGAGTTTCAGTGCAGTGGTGTGTGAGATCGCAGGGAATGCACCGTATACTTATAAAACATTTATGTCATTCACCTATCTATCCTTTGCACATTCCTCTGCCGAGACACCATCCATCAATACCTCGTTTTATTAATCCATCCATCTACAAACCGTTCCACGTTTGAGTCTAGCCTTGCACTGATTTGATTTAAAAGTTACGGCAAAGCAATCCTTTTTTTTCTGTTTCCATGGTTACTGAGAATTAGAAGGTGCAGGTAAAAATTGCATTGACTTTGGGGGGGGGGGGGGGGGGGGGGGGGGGGGGGGGGGGGGGGGGGGGGGGGGGGGGGGGGGGGGGGGGGGGGG